>CM077177.1:38256124-38426124 GCA_039654105.1 Coreius guichenoti
GAATCGTTTGTCCATGTTTTATTTTAAACAGTAAACCTCTGTTGTTCAGCACTTTGTTTGCCAAAAAAATGAAAGGAATTGTTAAAATTTAGTTTTATTAAATTAAATTGTTAAAGTTTATTCATTTTTGTGATTTAGTTAATAAATTTGTATTAAATCATAAAACAAAAAAATCCAGAAAAATTAAAACAGACAACACAGAAGTATTATTGTTATTTTTATTGATTAGACATCCTTTAATTAAACCATTAAATCAGAATCCAGAAAAATTCAAACATAACATTTTTAATAGCATAACAAAAAAAACGTGATTTGAGAAAAAAATAAAACTGATTTCATAGGGCCCTAAATGTGTATATATGTATGTATGTATATGTGTGTGTGTGTATATATATATATATATGTGTGTGTGTGTGTGTGTGTGTGTGTGTGTGTGTGTGTATATATATATATATATATATATATATATATATATATATATATATATATATATATATATATATATATATATATATATATATATATATATATATAATTTTTTTTTTTTTTTCTTCCTAAATGTATTTTATTTAAATCCTAATACCTTAACCCTACAGTAAGTAGTAAGTACATGTTGTTAATTAAAGTAAGTTAAAGTTTATTCATTTATGTGATTACCACTGTTTTTGTTAATAAATTTGTATTAAATCATAAAACAAAAAAATCTAGAAAAATTAAAACAGGCAACAAAGAAAAAATAAATAAAATGCATTTCAAAGGGCAGTATTATTGTTCATTTTGACTGATTAGATTGATTATCATTTTTTCCCCAATTTTTTTCTATGTGTATTTTATTTTATTTAAACAGATCCAGTAGTCAGTCCACGGACACTGAGAAACCTAAGAAGTTGTCTCTACCTTTGTTTGGAGCCATGAAAGGAGGAAATAAATTCAAACTGAAGACTGGAACAATAGGAGTGAGTCTTTCCAGATTGAAATAAAAACAACATTATCTTCAATGATTGAAATGATTTAAAAATGACTCTCTCTCTCTCTCTCTCTCTCTCTCTCTCTCTCTCTCCCCTAAATGAGCAGATGTTACCCCAAAAGCGAGCCAATCTGCCTCCTGAGCTCTTCAATATGAAGGAAATGCCTCCTGGTGGTGAGAAAGAGGAAGAAGAAGAGGAAGAAGAGGAGGAGGAGGAGGAGGAAGAAACAAACAAAACGACTGAGGCTGGTGTTACATATGGTGATATGGAGATTATTCATGCAGAGACGGCCAGCTCAGAGCGCTCCAGTGCAGACAGCGCCGAAACGCTGACACACCACCCTAATGGTTAGACCTTGACCAGAATAACTACCCACTGTCTTAACATGGGTACTTAAAAATGTGTTGTACAGTGTAATTCTATTTCCCACCACAAGTAGGCAGTGTTGTGCTGCTTAACAAATGTGTTATTTGTTGTCCACTTTTGAGATTTTTTTCACAGAATCTAACTCAACTACCACACTGGACAAAATCTAAATTAGCCTGTAATCCATAGCTAATAGATATTTACTAAATAATTTCTATTTGTGTGTCTAGAGAAAGAAGACCCTAAGGACCAGCCTGCTACGATAGTTACATCTCATGAAAAAGAGAAAAACAAGTCATCCCATCTTCAAAAAAACAAGAGTGACTCTCCTCAAAAAGGTAGAAAATCACATATTCTGTGGCATAAATGTGACGTTTCTTCTACTGGTCCATTGATTGCAGTTACATTTGGTGCTTCTAACTTCACCTTTAAATGGATAATGGCTGACAATTGCCTGATGCATGTTGTTTTTAATTATGATTCATATCCCAACAGAAGGAGTAGATAATGGTGTCTCAAATGTCCAGAGTCCAAAGACAAGTGCAAAGAAGAAAGTTATTGGCCCAAGCAAGGTAAGTGTTTATGTAAATGAGATATGTATCCTAAGATTATTTAACTAAAGTGCCAAAGAAACCATTTAAGGTTTTGGACCTACAGTGGCCCCAAAATATCAAACAAAGTGGCATTTATTTCAAAGAAGAACACTTTTCAAGTAAAACATTTCACACAAAAAGTTGTTAGATATTAACTTATAAAACTAAAAGTATTTGGACATTTTCTGGTTGTCAAACGAGACGTTCATGATTATTATGATTAATTATGTGGTCACTATGCAAGCTAGAACAGCTTTTGAACTTTATATTCATTGAAGAATCCTGAAAAAAGAAACGACTGTCCCATTGACCAACAAAAACCTGGTCTAAAGTCAATAGCGCAGTATTTTTTGTGTTATTTAAAGGGCGCGTTAGTAATATGCGCCTATAGGCGGGTGTACAACACGAATACACTCTGCTTATTACACACACAGCACACAAACATGCCAAATATTAAAAATAAAAGGATTGCAATGTAAAAGATTATTATTGTGTACATAAAGATAAAAATGCCTACATGTCATAATGGATAGTCATTGCATGTATCAGAATTACCTATTTGCAGTAATGACGAATGAAATTGGCTACTTATTTAACCAATCGTGGCAATACACACATGTATTTAAACTGACTTGTCAGGTTGAGGGTGTCTATATTCCTCCATGTAAATAGCGAATCCGCCATGGTGCAAGTGTAACTGGCTTTTAAAGGGAATAGGAGATGAGACTCTGATTGGTTTATTGCACGTTATGCCCAAAACACACCCATGATTCAATAAGAGACTAGGTACAACCGATTTAGACCTTTTTTCCCGTCGTTAAACTAGCAAAAGTGGATTCGGACACGCCCTAAGTGCACCTGCGCCATGAGCTTCAGACCATGCTCTCAGATCGTTAAAATAGGGCCCTATGTGACACTGAAGACTGGAGTAATGATGCTGAAAATTCAGCTTTGATCACAGGAATAAATTACGTTTTAAAATATATATAGCAATAGAAAACAGTCGAGGCGGATACGTCTTTTATCCGATAAGAAGACATGCGCATAAACTACGATGGAAACACATTTACCGAATAAATCCCTTGATGCGCAACAAAACCCTCACGTGACGTTGCCTCAACAGAGGAAGTGATTGGATAACTGGACTAACCAGCAGACCAATCGCATCACAGCATCTCAAATGTTGGTTTGCTCATTCTGAAATGCCTGAGCCAAAGTCTGTCATCAGAATGATTTGGTTTAATTCCCTCCCAGAAGAGTCTCACATGATCGCGTTCCCAAACACCAGCATCCGAACGCAAGAGAACATGACAGCGTTTATTGTGTTTCGTCAAGTCATTTATGATGGAGGAAAAAAGAGCCACAGTTTCTTCCCCGATTGCAGCAACTTCAGTTTTTATTACAGATATTTTGCGACAATTTCCCAGCAAGTGACTATTTTGTTCTCTTGAACACATGGGATGGAAACTCTGCTTTATTCACAAATGTTTTATGTAATATTCCAATTTTGTGCAAAAATTAAATTCGCAACTTTGGATGGAAAAGTAGTTGGTTTTCTTGTGCCCTGATATTAATATATTTCCAACCATATTTCTAGCCTCCCGTGACCATGTCCAAGCAGTACCCAGAGGACGACCCTGACTACTGCGTTTGGGTTCCTCCATCAGGTAAAGCTACCCTTCTTTATCCCTGTAGGCTGTGATATTATTGAGTCCCACCTGTACTGTTATATGAAACTCTACATAGCTTCTTATTTCTTTGTGCAGTCAGAAATCAAGCATTCTTGGCACTTCACCCTTTAATCTCAATTCACAGGCCCTCGCTGAATACTAAACATTATTTTCAGTGATTATTAGCTTTTTTTTTTTATCTTAGGACATTTCAAACACAGTTCTGACATTTCAGAGGATTAGGGAAATTGCATTATGGGAAAACACATTAATACCAGGCCAGGGAATTTACTACAAGAATTAAGTTACAGGGTTATTACAAGATAAGGTTCTCTTTATTTCTTAAAAAAAAAAAGTCATTTCTAGTTTCTGCCAGAACCCACTTTTATTCATCAAAGACACATAAAATTATTGCTGTTATTTTGATCTTTCTGTTCATCAAAGAATCATTTCTTGTTGACAGATGAGCTGAAAATTTCAATACAATTCAAATATTCAGTCTATTTATATAAAAAATATAAAACTGATATTTCTCCCATTTACATTCTTAATAAATGTCCTTAATGGATAAAAATAAAGGGTAACACTTTACAATAAGGTTCGTTAGTTTATGAATTAACTAACATTAACTAACAACGAGCAATACATTTGTTACAGTATTTATTAATTTGATAATCTTAGTTGATAAAAATATTTTAATTTAAATATTTTGTAATTGTTACAAACAAATGAACCTTTTATTGGTTACCAAATAAAGTCCTAACCTACATTAGTTTGCTTTAAATTATGGAAGTTAAATGCATTGCAAATGCTATTTCATGTCTTTAACCAGAGACATGATTGTATCCTGTGTGTGTTTTGAACAGGTCAGACTGGCGACGGTCGGACACATCTGAACGATAAGTACGGATACTAAATACAGAAAGTGAAGGAAGGCTTCCTCACTAAAATGGAATCAGCCCAAACGTTGATCTTAGCCTTTGGGAGGGCACAGATAGATCATTTTCTCTCTGTGTCATTTTTCCCAACAAACACGGAACGTTTTGAGATGTTTCTAGCACTTGGTAATGGAAAACAGCTTGTTCCTGTGACTGATTTTCACTTCCCTTCGCCCAATTTTCATTAAAATGCAATCATTTTCCACACCTGGTCTGGGACCAAGTTGCCAAGGATAGTTTTGAAGTGGAGACCGCTTAAAGGTTCAGGGAAAGATCTGTTTTCATAGGCACTTACTGTCTGGTTCTTCTCCATGCTAGCGCAACAATTTTAGTGGTCTAGAAAAAAAAATTTCTGCTTAACCAATTGGAATATATTGTCTTTGACATTTCCTTTGCTTCAAATGCATCATGCCAGTCCACTTCTGTTTAAGCGCTGCTGTTGTTGACAAATCTCTACCCACATCTTGCTGTTCTGGGATCATTTTAACAGCCTAAGCGGGCTTGTGAGCACTCAATCCGCTGTTCTGGGTCATTCTCTGAGCAGCGCCGGACTCCCTCCTCGGTTTGGATGAGTGGCCACGCTCCGTATGGCGAGCGCTCCTGTTGGATGCGGTTCTGTTGACTGCTAACGATGCCTCCTCAGAGAGAGGCGGCTTTACCAGCCATCTGGACGCTTGCTTGGCATTCTAGGACTGGGAGCAAGCTGTTAATGAATCAGTGTGTGTGTGTGTGTGTGAGCGAGCTTGGTGTACATTATTTGTGTGTGTATTCGCTTCTCTTGATATTAATGAAGAGTGACTCAGTGTTGGTGATGTGCGAGGGAAGGATTAGGCCCCCCACATTCGCTACTACGCACTGGTCTCTCCCTCTGTTTATCCAACTCTTTTAATGCTCTTGAATTCTCCATTGTTTGGAGAGCATGATTATTCGCATATAAAATGTGTATTTTGTTACGTATCTTTTGTAAAATAAACAATTTTTCCTGTGTCTCGTCAACATGGGGGCTTGTGTTGAGTGTTTGGGGTAACCCTTTAACCCTTCCATCATCTCAAGGCCTCTAGATGATCATCATGATCAAAACTTTGCTGAATGACCTCTTGTACACAATCTGCTGCATGTCTTCTGTCGTCCGATTGATAGTTTATACTTTTTTTAACAAGTAAAAGCCCTTTTAGTATGATTCTAAACGCGGGGTACATGTCTTTTTGCTGTGAAATCTTGTCACTCACTGTCGCTAGTGGTTATCCAAAGTTACTAGCCACAATTTTGACATCGATACCATGGGGAAAAACTGTGTTAAAGATATTTTTAATATTACCTCATAATTTGGCAGCAGGTATATTAGGCTGCTGTCACTTTAAGACCTGACGCACGGATCCATTATACTGTTACACATACTGTTTTCTTTCTCAACTGTTTACGTTCACTTAAAACATAACTGACTGTTTTTATGTGACTACTCGCCAATGCCATTTTGACATTATTTTGTGTGTATTTGACTGTTTAAGCGCAATAAGCTGCGAAAAAGAATTCAATTTAGTGCTGAGAGGCGGCTTTATGTGCGCACACTTTGAGAATGAGTAAAATTATGCACACTACGCGCAATCACACGCAGAAATTCAAGCCCTGTAACAGCAACAATATCCATCCGGAGCAAATGAAGCGAGTGAGTGAGTGGAGGCAGGTTTGTGTGTCACTCGCTGTCGGAGAGATGAGAGAGTGAGAAAGAGCAGCTGGTTTTATGTATCTATTCTGATGCCTTTTTAAAAGAGTACAATTGAAAAATGTATGTATTATATTTAAAATTCAACCCGTCAAAGTGGCTAGTAGGAGTGACTGCGTTACACGCCACTGCTGAAATACACACGCATTAGGTGTCTTTGCGACTGTTAATGTCAAGCCCAGATTGTTAGTAATATTTCAAGATGAACACTTACTGGATGGAAGCAATTTAGGTTTATTTGATTATCCATACAAATTATTTTAGAAAAATGTTCAAATGTGAGGATCAAAGATAATACATCTTTTGATTATTTGTGCATTTTATCTTAGTTGTCTATAAGATCTCATTGATTTACATCACAAGATAATAGAATTACATCTTTTTGTCCATATACATTTCAGCAACTGCACCAATTTGCATATTTTTGCTCAGTTTGGGCCTCTAAATAATTTTTTTTTTTTTTTCTCTGTCCTCGAGTGTGAGCTCCATATTCTCATTATATCATACTATAAAAGCCTGATGTATCAAATATGACACTCAACATTTTCTTTTAGCTAGTCGAAAGGTTTCTGATTATTTCATATGCCAGCCTTTACAGGGTTAATATGTTCAAGGCATGTTCAGGTATGTCTCTGGTTACACTCAATGGAAAAATGATCAAGCACCAAACCCACCAAAATACTTTGAACTGTTATCACATTTTTACTATATTATTGATCTTTTAAAGTGTTGTTAAAGGTCCAATAAAAGTTATGATTACCACAATAAAATAAAATAGACAGCAGCTACCTGCACTGTGCTATCTTTGGTGTAAAGTATTTGAGTAAATGTACTTAGTTACTGTACTTAAGTATCTTTTTGGCTACTTTGTAGTTTTACTGAGTATCAAAGATATTAGCAACTTTTACTCTGCTTGACTACATTTTGAATAAGCATACAGTGGGGAGAACAAGTATTTGATACACTGCTGATTTTGCAGGTTTGCCCACTTACAAAGCATGTAGAAGTCTGTAATTTTTATCATAGGTACTCTTCAACTGTGAGTGACGGAATCTAAAACAAAAATCCAGAAAATCACATTGTATGATTTTTAAGTAATTAATTTGCATTTTATTGCATGACATAAGTATTTGATACATCAGAAAAGCAGAACTTAATATTTGGTACAGAAACCTTTGTTTGCAATTACAGGGATCATACGTTTCCTGTAGTTCTTGACCAGGTTTGCACACACTGCAGCAGGGATTTTGGCCCACTCCTCCATACAGATCTTCTCCAGATCCTTCAGGTTTTGGGGCTGTCGCTGGGCAATACGGACTTTCAGCTCCCTCCAAAGATTTTCTATTGGGTTCAGGTCTGGAGACTGGCTAGGCCACTCCAGGACCTTGAGATGCTTCTTACGGAGCCACTCCTTAGTTGCCCTGGCTGTGTCTTTCGGGTCGTTGTCATGCTGGAAGACCCAGCCACGACCCATCTTCAATGCTCTTACAGAGGGAAGGAGGTTGTTGGCCAAGATCTCGCGATACATGGCCCCATCCATCCTCCCCTCAATACGGTGCAGTCGTCCTGTCCCCTTTGCAGAAAAGCATCCCCAAAGAATGATGTTTCCACCTCCATGCTTCACGGTTGGGATGGTGTTCTTGGGGTTGTACTCATCCTTCTTCTTCCTCCAAACACGGCGAGTGGAGTTTAGACCAAAAAGCTCTATTTTTGTCTCATCAGACCACATGACCTTCTCCCATTCCTCCTCTGGATCATCCAGATGGTCATTGGCAAACTTCAGACGGGCCTGGACATGCGCTGGCTTGAGCAGGGGGACCTTGCGTGCGCTGCAGGATTTTAATCCATGACGGCGTAGTGTGTTACTAATGGTTTTCCTTGAGACTGTGGTCCCAGCTCTCTTCAGGTCATTGACCAGGTCCTGCCGTGTAGTTCTGGGCTGATCCCTCACCTTCCTCATGATCACTGATGCCCCACGAGGTGAGATCTTGCATGGTGCCCCAGACCGAGGGAGATTGACCGTCATCTTGAACTTCTTCCATTTTCTAATAATTGCGCCAACAGTTGTTGCCTTCTCACCAAGCTGCTTGCCTATTGTCCTGTAGCCCATCCCAGCCTTGTGCAGGTCTACAATTTTATCCCTGATGTCCTTACACAGCTCTCTGGTCTTGGCCATTGTGGAGAGGTTGGAGTCTGTTTGATTGAGTGTGTGGACAGGTGTGTTTTATACAGGTAACGAGTTCAAACAGGTGCAGTTAATACAGGTAATGAGTGGAGAACAGGAGGGCTTCTTAAAGAAAAACTAGCAGGTCTGTGAGAGCCAGAATTCTTACTGGTTGGTAGGTGATCAAATACTTATGTCATGCAATAAAATGCAAATTAATTATTTAAAAATCATACAATGTGTTTTCTGGATTTTTGTTTTAGATTCCGTCTCTCACAGTTGAAGTGTACCTATGATAAAAATTACAGACTTCTACATGCTTTGTAAGTAGGAAAACCTGCAAAATCGGCAGTGTATCAAATACTTGTTCTCCCCACTGTATGTACTCTTTACTCCAATACATTTGTGATGAGTAATGCAATTACTTGTTACATTTTGCATGGCACCTAACTCTTTCTGCAGCAGTTTATTTCTGCTACAAAAGAGGCGATATCAGCTAAATGTATTTAATCATATTCAGTATGAGTAAAATACTTAAGTACTGTTGAAATCAGATACTCTAACCCCTGGTTTCACAGACAAGGTTTAAGTGCATGTTTGAGCTGTTTTAACTGAAAGCAACTTGCACTGACATATCATTAAAATATGTCAGTGCCATTGTTTTGTCTCAAGATTCACACCAGTAATGTTTTTTTCAAAGACACATTTATAAAAGCTACTTAAATGTCCTAATTGAACTAAGGCCTAATCCTGGCTTAATCTAAACCCTGTCTGTGAAACCAGGACTTAGTGGCATGCTCTAAGTTTTACTCAAGTCATATTGGAGTTGGTGACTAGTAACTTGTAATGGAGTCATTTTTGCTGTAAGGTATATGTGTTTTTACTTGAGTATGGTTTTCAGGTACTCTTTACACCTCTGAATGCTATTTACAATACATGAAATAGCTGATTTTTTTTCTGTGTAAATACTACTATTTATATGTAGTACAAATATTGGCAGATACTGTTTGCACCTCTGTGTATTGTTATATTAGTATAGAACAGTATGTAATAATAATATATTCAGTGTATATGATCTATTACTTCTGTTATAGACAGTGTATATATTTATTAAAATCTTAAACGGATGGTGCTTTATTGGGAAATTACTTGTCATAATTCTACCCGTTAAACACTTTAGTCCTGCTTCGAAATGCACGTTAGGCTATTTATTTCCACTTTTTGCATATTTTCTTAATTATTATTAAAAATAAATATCTCTCCGAGCTGATATGCGATGAGAAAAGGGAAAAGAATGAGTTCGGAAAAAGGCTGATTCAAACTCGGGTCTCCACACCACTGCTGCTGTTATTAACGGTTTCTTTTATAACTTTGTCCGGCTCAATCAGACAATTGTGGACGGAGTTGATGTAATTAGCCTCTGCCAACAAGACGGGCTATTTGCACTTGGTATAAATAGACACTTCGATAAAATAACTTTTGACTCTCAACATGCTGGAGTTCTGGAGGGTGTAGAGCAGAAATATAATGTTTGTTAAAGCACTTCTGTACAAAAATGTGCAATTTGAGAAATTAAAACATTTTAAACTAGATGAACATCCAGTTATCAATGTAATTCGTGTAGGTGGAGTTTGCACCATGTTAACAGTGCTATGTGGATAGTCACGTCGCATAAGCTTGTGCAGATATCATGCAAAATTTACCAGGTTAAACCAGCTTGGTCATGATATGAGTTGAAAGATTGCATGTGCACACAAAATATAAAATACAAAATACATTTCCTTAGGCCTTGCTGTTTACGACATACACTATATTGCCAAAAGTATCCAAATCATTGAGTTCAGGTGTTCCAATCACTTCCATGGCCAGAGGTGTATAAAATCAAGCACCTAGGCATGCAGACGCTTCTACAAACATTTGTGAAAGAATGGGTCGCTCTCAGGAGCTCAGTGAATTCAAGCGTGGTACTGTGATAGGTTGCCACCTGTACAATAAGTCCATTTGTGAAATTTCCTCACTACTGAATATTCTATGGTCAACTGTTAGTGGTATTATAACAAAGTGGAAGCAATTGGGAACAACAGCAACTCAGCCACGAAGTGGTAGGCCACGTAAAATCAGAGCGGGCATGCTGAGGCGCACAGTGTGCAGAAGTCACCAACTTTCTGCAGAGTCAACAGTTACAGACCTCCAAACTTCGTGTGGCCTTCAGATTAGCTCGAGAACAGTGCATAGAGAGCTTCATGGAATGGGTTTCCATGACCAAGCCTTACATCACCAAGAGCGATGCAGTGTTGTAAAGCATGCCCCCACTGGACTCTAGAGCAGTGGAGACGTGTTCTCTGGAGTGACGAATCACGCTTCTCTGTCTGCCGATGGATGAGTCTGGGTTTGGCGGTTGCCAGGAGAACGGTACTTGCCTGACTGCATTGTGCCAAGTGTAAAGTTTGGTGGAGGGGGGATTATGGTATGGGGTTGTTTTTCAGGGGTTGGGATTGGCCCCTTAGTTCCAGTGAAAGGAACTCTTAATGCTTCAGCATACCAAGACATTTTGGACAATTTCATGCTCCCAACTTTGTGGGAACAGTTTGGGGATGGCCCCTTCCTGTTCCATCATGACTGCGCACCAGTGCACAAAGCAAGGTCCATAAAGACATGGATGAGCGAGTTTGGTGTGGAGGAACTTGACTGGCCTGCACAGAGTCCTGACCTCAACCCGATAGAACACCTTTGGGATGAATTAGAGCGGAGACTGCGAGCCAGGCCTTCTCGTCCAACATCAGTGCCTGACCTCACAAATGCACTTCTAGAAGAATGGTCAAAAATTCCCATAAACACACTCCTAAACCTTGTGGAAAGCCTTCCCAGAAGAGTTGAAGCTGTTATAGCTGCAAAGTGTGGGCCAACTCCATATTAAACCCTACGGATTAAGAATGGGATGTCATTAAAGTTCATGTGCATATAAAGGCAAGTGTCCCAAAACTTTTGGCAATATAATGTATATCGCTGTATGGGCAGACAATATTATATGCAATTGTATCACACCATATTTAAGGATGTTTAAAGATTGTAGCTATACTTTTGAAACTATCTTTTAATGTTTATCTGTGCAATTCCTCGCAACATAGCCCTTTAAGTCATGATAGTACCATACAGTATTTAATTTTGACTTTTTGACTATTTTGCAACACAATTGCTTTAGATCAATTTGCACAAGGTTTTACAAATTCCCAATCAACTGAACCCATGCCAAATTGTAAACTGAGTGTGTACGCACTGCTTATCTTAAAGGAAACTGCATTTGATTGGCATCAGATTGAACTGGGTTATTCTAAAGTATCTTCTGATCAGGCTGCACACACCCATCTTGATGTCTTCATTCCTGGCGTACGTCCTTCAGCCCCTCATCATAGCCGAGCGTTGACGTCACTCTCTGCTTCCCTGTACACAAACACACAGCTCATTGCTCTATTTGAGATCTGGCACGAATAGGCCTGTGGAATCAGCCCACGCTGGAATGAGAATACTCTTTAGGGTGGATATGGAACCTGCAATGTTGACAGACTTGCTTAGCACCCGACACATACAAACACAGCAAAAATGACACAAACTACACACAAAACCTTATTTTAGACTAGAGCTTCGGCTCTGCATGACTCTGTGGATGAATATGGTTCGACCTGAGCTGTGTTTGAAATCGCCCCCTATACCCTCATTCACTATTCCCTACATAACTACACTAATATAGTCCACTTGAAGGCCTGAATGAAAATGAGTGAGTGAATTCGGACAATGAGTATGTATAAACCTTAAATACAAACCCGATTCCAAAAAAGTTGGGACACTGTACAAATTGTGAATAAAAACAGAATGCAATGATGTGGAAGTTTCAAATTTCAATATTTTATTCAGAATACAACATAGATGACATATCAAATGTTTAAACTGAGTGGCATCCCCTCTTCTTTTTATAACAGTCTGCAAACGTCTGGGGACTGAGGAGACAAGTTGCTCAAGTTTAGGAATAGGAATGTTGTCCCATTCTTGTCTAATACAGGCTTCTAGTTGCTCAACTGTCTTAGGTCTTCTTTGTCGCATCTTCCTCTTTATGATGCGCCAAATGTTTTCTATGGGTGAAAGATCTGGACTGCAGGCTGGCCATTTCAGTACCCGGATCCTTCTACGCAGCCATGATGTTGTAATTGATGCAGTATGTGGTCTGGCATTGTCATGTTGGAAAATACAAGGTCTTCCCTGAAAGAGACGATGTCTGGATGGGAGCATATGTTGTTCTAGAACTTGGATATACCTTTCAGCATTGATGGTGCCTTTCCAGATGTGTAAGCTGCCCATGCCACACGCACTCATGCAACCCCATACCATCAGAGATGCAGGCTTCTGAACTGAGCGCTGATAACAACTTGGGTTGTCCTTGTCCTCTTTAGTCCGGATGACATGGCGTCCCAGTTTTCCAAAAAGAACTTCAAATTTTGATTCGTCTGACCACAGAACAGTTTTCCACTTTGCCACAGTCCATTTTAAATGAGCCTTGGCCCAGAGAAAACGCCTGCGCTTCTGGATCATGTTTAGATGTGGCTTCTTTTTTGACCTATAGAGTTTTAGCTGGCAACGGCGAATGGCACGGTGGATTGTGTTCACCGACAATGTTTTCTGGAAGTATTCCTGAGCCCATGTTGTGATTTCCATTACAGTAGCATTCCTGTATGTGATGCAGTGCCGTCTAAGGGCCCGAAGATCACGGGCATCCAGTATGGTTTTCCGGCCTTGACCCTTACGCACAGAGATTGTTCCAGATTCTCTGAATCTTTGGGTGATATTATGCACTGTAGATGATGATAACTTCAAACTCTTTGCAAATTTTCCACTATTTTTCGCCGCAGCATTGGGGGAATTGGTGATCCTCTGCCCATCTTGACTTCTGAGAGACACTGCCACTCTGAGAGGCTCTTTTTATACCCAATCATGTTGCCAATTGACCTAATAAGTTGCAAATTGGTCCTCCAGCTGTTCCTTATATGTACATTTAACTTTTCCGGCCTCTTATTGCTACCTGTCCCAACTTTTTTGGAATGTGTAGCTCTCATGAAATCCAAAATGAGCCAATATTTGGCATGACATTTCAAAATGTCTTACTTTCAACATTTGATATGTTATCTATATTCTATTGTGAATAAAATGTTTATGAGATTTGTAAATTATTGCATTCCTTTTTTATTCACAATTTGTACAGTGTCCCAACTTTTTTGGAATCGGGTTTGTAATCAATTAAAAAGGATTTTATACTTGTATGATATTACACTAGCTACATTGGACCCGCGGTTTGGAAAATGGATGGATGATTCAGCTGTGGCACCATCTTCTGGTAAGATGCAGAGAATTGCTTCGGCATGACTCTCAAAGTGCATTATGGGTATTCTCTAGCTGTTGATTGAGCGTACATCGGTTGTACACTCGTTATAGCGGTGCATTATGGGATTGAATGAGTGCATTCATAATGTCCACTATGGTTTCAGACACCACTACAAATGGCTGTCCCATCAAATAGGGCCCTATTTAAGGGTATTTTGGACAGCCATGGAAATCCAAAAATCCTGTCATCCGAGCATGCAAGTGCAATATTTTATGTTGTTGTTTTGATTAATTTGAAATATTGATATTTTTGACTGTGTCTGAAATCACCCCCTATATCAGGGGTTCTCATAGTCTACATTCAAAGGTCCAAATCTGAATTTTCATCAATGTCAGAGGTCCAGAACAATTGGTAGTTACAAAAACACCATCACGTCGCTTTTAGAACATTTCAAATCCCTCAGTTCTCGCCATCTCCGAAAAGCCAAGCCGATGTTGATTCTTGTTTTATTACGAGCTCTGTCACAGTCTCCTTTTGCCAGCAGACTCTCCTCTGTTCGGCGTTTGTTTAAAACGATTCCCCGGAGGTTTGAAATTTAGTGGCTCACTCATTGTGACACTAACCTTTGTCACTCCCACACCAGACATGCGGCAAAGTAACCAGAGCAAATTTTCTCTATTTACGGATATGACAAGACACACACGGACGCATGTACTCAATTTCCCATGAAATCCATCCCAACAGGTCTGTAATATAAACACTTATAATAGGCTTACCATAGTGAATCAGAACTCAAAAAAGTTCTGATTCAAAGAAGAAAGAAGAATGTCATATACACCTAGGTTGGCTTGAGGGTGAGTAAATCATGAGATAATTTTCATTTTTGGGTGAACTGACCCTTTAAGGGATGTGTTATGGTATCCTAGAATCTCAAAAAGCTAAAGGATATGGCAACCACTGTTTCAACTTCTCTAGGGAACACTGGGGGCACAGGGTGGGGAAATAACCCCAAAAAGGGACTTTAAGAGCTTCACCAATCATACTTTGCAATAAGAAAAAAGCATTTGAAGTGAATTAACAAGACACAAACTGGGAAGAAACATTTATTCCCCTCATTTTAGGCATAGAGACAGAAAAGGACAACCTTTCACGTTGCAAGCATGTGCTGTACTATATGTCCATATAGCTATAATTGAAAAAATATTGTATTTGTTTCACATAGATACACGTAACACCTAGGTGAAACTTATGCAACAACTATGAATAATTGTCCTTATTGATCACCATCCGGTTGGCCTAGCTTATCGACCCTTACACGGGTTACAACTGCAGTTTACATTAAGTAAAAGTATTAAAGTATGCTGCTAAGTACATTACATCAACAGTCAAAATCCTCAGGATTGTTTCTGAAATATACTGCATGGATAGGATTCTTGTTGTCCATATTTAAAGGGATAGTTCACCCAAAAATTAACATTCTGTCATCATTTACTCACCCAAACCTGTATGAATTTATTTCTTCTGTTGAACACAAACGAAGATTATGGGTAACTAAATAGTTGATGGACCCCATTGACTTCCATAGTAGGAAAAATATACTATGGAAGTCAATAGGGTCCATCAACTGTTTGGTTACCAACATTCTTCAAAATATCTTAATAGTAAATGATGACAGAATTTTCAGTTTTGGGTGAACTATCCCTTAAAGATCATTTTCTACACATCAGAATAACACATAGGCTATGTTCGTAATAGCATACTAGCATACACACTATTTCTGCAGTATGCACATTTTCTGGAGAATACTATTGTAAATCCCACAGTACACTTAGTTTGACTTGACCTTTCATTTCAGAAATGAATTAATGCAAACAAACCTTCCAAAATAAACAACATACATTTTGAAACATTTATTGCAAATATAATGTATCCTGTTTCACATTCTATTTTTTTTTTTTTTTTTTAAATAGTAAACAGCATACAGTGTGTACTTTGCAGTATGCAGTACGCTAGTATTTAATTCTGAACAGAACTGTGTGTAAGGGCTATGATTTAACCCCTGGTATGTGTTCAAACAGTGTCAAAACATTAATAAACTAGATATTGATGGTATTTTAGGTACATAGTACTGAGTATGCTACATAGTAAGGCGCATGTTTAATATATGATGTTGAAAGACTCTAGTATAGTGTTGTTCTTCACTTAAGATTTAAGTACTTTGGAATAGACATCAGATAATCAGTGATTACTGACACATTGTTATGGTCAGACTTGCGTAACATCTGAAGCTGAACAATGGCTTGGAATATCTGGCCTGTGCTGTCATTATATCTGATTGTTAGTTTTCCGGTTTACCCTGGTTATAGAGCGAAAAGTTTAATTTGATTTAAAACCGGTTTTATTAATTAAGGCCCATTCTGGCATCAAACTGATTGTCTCTCATCACCTTTCGCTGCCTAAACAACCAAATGGCTTAAACCTAAATAGTCTTACATTTTACCTTCAACCCAATGGTCTCAACATAACCATGTCGCCCAATCGTCAGACGTTATCTGCCAATCTCTGCTCACTCCTGTTAAACACCTCAGAGAAACCAAACCATTTGGTTGTGGTTATAGATAGCGCAGTGGTCATGGCCTTGTCATTATAATAAGTTCTAAGTGGGTTTCCTGAGAGATAGAGAGGATGAGACGGCTAAAGGCGAAAGGTTGCGTCTCCTCATTCCTCTCATACATTCTGGCCCTGATCGCATTTCCTGTTTTGTCCACAGGCCTTATCATGGGGCCTTTGTTCACACTAATATCCTGCAAAATAAAAGGCAATGCAAACATACATTGTCTTTATGTTGGGAATTTTTTTGGTCCACAAATTTGTGATGTTTTGTCTCTGCAAGTCTCCAGTCCTTTCCCTCAAGTGCACGGGGGTTCCTCGGCGGGGCTGCAGGGCGGAGCGTTGCTCAGAGGGCGGAAAGCGAAGATGGATGGATCGTAGGAGTATCGAGGTGCGTGTCGGCCGCCACTCAGGTTCTGTGAGGGAACCACACAAACAAAAAAAAGATGAAGTGGGAACAAACTGGGTTTGGTTTATTAGTCAAGTCACCTTTATTTCCATAGCGCTTTATACAATATAGATGGTTTCAAATTAGCTTCATTATTCAGCTCAAGTCAGTTTAGTGTTGGTTCACTTTTTTTCCAATTACTGTGTGAAGCTTACCCATAATATGAAGCTTTACCTGTAAATATGAAGATACATTTCTAGCTCTGACTAATTTTAAAATCATAATTTTGGCCACCCCTGAAATGGATCATACCATTAACTTTACCTGAGCTGTTGAATTAAAAATGCTATATAACCGTGCTCATTCAGGGACATGCATTTCTTGCATGGAGGAAGAACATAATCTGTTTTAAATACATATAGCCTACACAGTTCAGTTGAATGATAACATTTGCCATCTTTAATACTGTTAAACTGAATGTATGAAGCAAACTGTTTGCTGAAAATATCCACAACTTAACACTGAAATAAATTGCACGCTCCTATCTGTCAATTGCGCGTGAAAGTTGCGTTCATTACCATAATAGTATGCGTGTGTAGGCCTATAATATGAAGCTTATATATATATATCCCCCACCCACTAACAGGTGCCGTGAATATATATATATATATATATATATATATATATATATATATATTCACGGCACCTGTTAGTGGGTGGGATATATTAGGCAGCAAGTGAACACTTTGTCCTCAAAGTTAATGTGTTAGAAGCAGGAAAAATGGGCAAGCGTAAGGATTTGAGCGAGTTTGACAAGGGCCAAATTGTGATGGCTAGATGACTGGGTCAGAGCATCTCCAAAACTGCAGCTCTTGTGGGGTGTTCCCGGTCTGCAGTGGTCAGTATCTATCAAAAGTGGTCCAAGGAAGGAACAGTGGTGAACCGGCGACAGGGTCATGGGCGGCCAAGGGTCATTGATGCACGTGGGGAGCGAAGGCTGGTCCGTGTGGTCCGATCAAACAGACGAGCTACTGTAGCTCAAATTGCTCCAGAAGTTAATGCTGATTCTGATAGAAAGGTGTCAGAATACACAGTGCATCAAAAAAAATTGTGATTCTCAATTTATCCAGAATCGTGCAGTTGTGTTTTTGAAAAGTTTCGCCTACAGAAGACAACGATGTCAAAATGATCCCTGTTCACGGATTCGAGAAAACTACTAAAAATACTGTATTATTCATGCCAGGCCAGTAGTTGGCAATGTCACATTGTAGCACATAATACACATGCGCATGGCATCACCATTTTCACAAATTCATGTTTTGTAGTTTACATGGAGATGATAACAGTATTGTTTTCAAAAACTTGCACTTTGAAACTCGTTTTTTAAAAGTTAGCATTTTCAGGCCCCCAAAACGCTGCTGTTGTGTAAATGAACGGGCAAAACGCATATAAAAGTTTTGAAAAAGATGTGTAAATGTCCCCCAAGACTATTTTCATTCAATCTTTGTCTGTCAAAATCTATCCAACTTTAACTTTACAAGATACGCTACGGAAACATGCTGAACTTTGTCGAAAATGTTCCTCTAGTGTATTATCACTGGCTTACATGACCAAAATGATCTTTAAAACAAAACCTGAGTAAAACCAAATGAGCAAAAACCTGAAACCCCCAGAGAAAGGAGGGGTTCCTGTCCCGGGGAATGAAAGAAGTACTTAATATGTTTCACATATGGTCAGCTAAATCTAGCCTGGCTTAAACTGCGCAACTCACAAAGATATATATGCGTGTACCACAAGGTTAAGCTCTTTTCCTGTCAAATAGCCACTCTGTTTGAGGTTTTCAAATCCATCAAGGGGCCAGATCAACACTTCATCAAAATAAAAAGAGTAGGCCTCAGGGTTTCATTTGAGTGCTACACGATCCCATTTACTTTCTACAAGCAGCTGTTTTCCATGAATCTCCCTCCAGGAAGCAATGTTCTGAGTTTAATCATTTTAAACTGGTTTCATCCATACATTCCTAACAGCAAATGACAAACTATCAAATACTATTCTGTATTTTAAGTTTTAAGAGCTCTAGACTGACAAATACCTGCAACTGTAGGAAAACTAATTATATTAATGACAAACAGGTCAGGCTTTTCTTTCTTTTACGAACAGAGAATGCTTTTAAAACATTACACTACACACTATACTGCTTATACATGGGATTATACTGGGAACCAATTAACCCCTCAACCCCTAACATCTGTCTTGTCAACAAGTTTGGACCATCCAGGTGATGAGAGCTCTTCTTCTCTGGCTTCATCCACCAATGACTTTCTTTTTTCCCCTCCTTCCTTCTTTGGTTTCATTTCTTTCTTGTTTCTGAGCCCTCATTCTCTCTGGTCTTGTCCCAGACCTCAAACCCCCATGATGATTTTCCCTCTTCCCTAACAGGCCCCCAGATAGCCACTTCCCACTCCATCTCTAGCTTTCACCTGGAGCGTGGCCAGCAGAGACGGGGCTCAGAGATAAAACCAGGGGCCCAACCACTACATGAGCAGCTTGGGAAGGACAGAAGGGCAGAGTGAATGGGAGAAGCAGGATTATATTTGGACAGATGATTTAAAAACATTTTCACAAACTGAAATAAATGAGAAACTCTAAACTAAAAGTATGGCTTAGGGGTTTAAAAGAAAATTAATACTCAGTAATAGTATCGATTTAACGGCACCGATCGGAAACAAAACTCAGACTGAATAGAGCTGGATAAATGTAACCATCTTTGCAAAATCAACGCAGTTATTGAACCGAATTGAATCTACATTGAGCTTAGTAATGACAGTATTGTCTTCTGTAGAGCTGCTTTGAAACAATCAGTATTGTATAAAAAGTACTATGGAAATAGCAAACAGATTTTCGTGTAACATGTAAGGTTGCCGATACCAGAGCTGCGTCCGAAATCGTCTGAGTAGTGCTGCATCCCAATTTATACTACACCATAAAAGAAGTGTTGTAGTCAAGATCACCTAATCTGAGACCAAGACCAATGTGTGTTGAGACCAAGACAAGAGCAAGACTTTGAGGGGTTGAGACCAAGACAAGACCAAGACTTTGATGGGTTGAGACCAAGACCAGACCAAGACTTTGAGGGGTTGAGACCAAGACAAGACCAAGACTTTGAGGGGTTGAGACCAAGACAAGACCAAGACCAAGACTTTGAGGGGTTGAAACCAAGACAAGACCAAGACCAAGACTTTGATGGGTTGAGACCAAGACAAGACCAAGACTTTGAGGGGTTGAGACCAAGACAAGACCAAGACTTTGAGGGGTTGAAACCAAGACAAGACCAAGACTTTGAGGGGTTGAGACCAAGACAAGACCAAGACCAAGACTTTGAGGGGTTGAAACCAAGACAAGACCAAGACCAAGAATTTGATGGGTTGAGACCAAGACAAGACCAAGACTTTGAGGGGTTGAGACCAAGACAAGACCAAGACTTTGAGGGGTTGAGACCAAGACAAGACCAAGACTTTGAGGGGTTGAGACCAAGACAAGACCAAGACTTTGAGGGGTTGAAACCAAGACAAGACCAAGACTTTGAGGGGTTGAGACCAAGACCAGACCAAGACTTTGAGCGGTTGAGACCAAGACAAGACCAAGACCAGACCAAGACAAGACCAAGACTTTGATGGGATGAGACCAAGACCAGACCATGACTTTGAGCGGTTGAGACCAAGACAAGACCAAGACTTTGATGGGATGAGACCAAGACAAGACCAAGACTTTGATGGGTTGAGACCATATTGAATATAAAAATCCAGATCTCAGTACTTTTTTGCAACAATATCTTGAATTTTGTGAGTATTTGTATTAATATTGGAGACATTTTTGACACAATCCTTCATTAATTTCTGAACTGGCACAATAAATAAATAAAATCAGAAATAAGTTATTGATTGCATCTAAAGCAGTAAGTTTTACATCCAATCACATTAATGATGTTAATAAATAAATCAGACAATGCACCGGCAATTTATTAATATCCCAGCAGTTGTGGTCTTGACCGGTCAAAATCCTGAGTCCTCTAAGTCTAAGACCGAGACAAGATCAAGTATAAATGTGGTCGAGGCCGAGACAAGACCTTCAAAAAATGGTCTTAAGACTGGTCTCAGGTACTACAACACTACCTAAAAGTATGTACTCTTTTTGTGAAGAAAAAGTACATACTTTTGAGTGTGTAGCAAAAGAGTAGACAAGCTTTGGGACATACCATCACGTTTCACGGTTGCTCTCTGTCGCTTAGTTACACGCCTGTAAACTGGCCTGTCAATCATCTTGTCACAGTTAAAATCCTCCACATTTTATTTCATTTCCTAGCGTATCGGAGAGAAATGCAGTAGCACGTTGATCTGTAGTCACGAGTCTTTCATGCGGAGACTCTCCACATATTAATGCATAATGATTCATTTAAAAGTTAATGGCCAAACGGATCATTATAAAAGTTCACTTTGTTGTTGCAGATGAAATATAACACGGATAACATTAAATAAATATTTTTTACCAGCTTAAATGTTGACTATTAGTCACTCAAACCCCTTTATCTAAACCTCTCACCATCGGTCGCGCACATCCGCCATGTTTTGTAGGTTTTTAATACTTTTTACTCGTGTTTGTACACACTACTGGCAGAACCCTTGAAATGTGTTTAAATGAAAAACCCTAAGCCCTTGAATCCACTATGGAACAGATTTCTTATTTACAGTTTTTTGCCTTATGAATTTGTTTTATGCACCATTCTGTAGGTCTGTATGTATGCTATAAGTGTGTAAAAAAAAAGAAAAAGAAAAGTAAACTTAAGGTAGCTACAAGTATTAAATGCGGTTAAATGTCAAAATAACTCCAATATCATACACTAGAGTTGTAATGAAATGACAATATTTTATAAAATATGTTAAAAAATAAAATATGAGTCAACAATCAAGGACAAAAGGTAAAGGAAAAGAGAGTGGGAAAGCAAAGAGAGAGTGGGAAGAGTGAAAGGAAGTTGAAAACAACAACAAGGCGGAGGAGTGAAACGAAGAACATCTTTCTCTCTGACTGTAGATCCTGCAACAGCCGGCACTCTATAAATGGAAAATGACTTCATCCTAACACACACACACACACACACACACACACACACACACACTCTCTCTCTCTCTTCCTTCTCCCTCTCCCTTTTCATCCCATGCTCCTCTCCTCACCTCTTTCCATTAATCTAATAAAATGGTCATCCAATCTCCTGCAGATGAAATGGAGGTTTCTGGATGTTCATTGGAGAGAAAGACTATTACACAACAATTATTTTGCAGTCTACAAGAGGTAAACCTGCATTTCTGGAAGCTAAAAGAAGTCTTTTTAATGATAACATTTCAGCACTGCAAAATTTGGAGACTCAATATATATTGGACATTTTCTATAGAAAAATGTAAATGCTGCTTGTGTGTTTATGGCTTTTTTAAAACGGCGGGTGCCAGTGTTTCGTATGGCATGCCAATCAGCGCACACTTACATCACTGGTAGTTCCTGTTGTGCTGGGTTAGACCCTACTCTGAAGTAGGAGCTAATTTAGTTCCCTAAAAAGGTGTTTGTGTAACTAAAATCATTCCCAGTTCCTGTGGTGCGAACATGCCAAAAAGCGGGTACTTCCACCAACAGTTATAGGAACTATGAAATCGTTCCTCCAGTGCGAAAGCCACTTCAGGTCCCTCTTTTAATGCAAGTCAATGGGATTTTTTTGCCCATTGGTGTCAGATGGTCATTGTGCTGCTTGATTATCATATTCATATACTGTGGTATTAACCCTATAAAGCATGCTGTATCATATTTGATACACAAAAGGCCTCGAAATAATCAATATTAAGACAATTGTGAGAAAAAAGTCAGAATTGCAACTCACAATTCTGACTTTATAACTCGCAATTCTGATTTTATAACTCGAATTCTGACTTTATAACTCGCAATTCTTATTTTTATATCTCACAATTCTGACTTTATATCACACAGTTCTGAGAAAAAAGGTCAGAATTACGAGATGTAAACTCACAATTGTGAGATAAAAAAAGTCGCAATTGTGTTTGTAATTCATGTCTCTGACTCCAGGAGCCTGGTCTGCAGCCAGTGTTTCCCATGAGTCTTCCAGTTCCTGTGCCATGCAAGCAGGAGTCACTGTTCTGCAGTCCAAAAGGTGCCGAGCTCATAATGACGTCACACACTGGCATCATTCAGCTCGGGCCTTCTGGCCCAGTGTGATGAGTGCCAAAGAAACACCCGGGGTCCACAGCCATGGCTATGAGGGTCAGCGGGTGCGCTTTGGTCAGGCTCCAGCGCACTGTCGAAACCAGGCATGGTCACAGGTCAGGGTTTTATAAAGAAAGCCAGCCGCTCTCATTCAAAGCATTCATGCTACTGTATTGACCAGAGAAATCTGATCCAAGACCAGAATTACAAAACATTTCTAAATAATTTACTATTTGCAGAAAAAATGCCAGCAAAGAAACAATCCTTCAGCTTGCTAACAAATTGTGTAAACAGTGACCCCAAAAAGTATTTAGATACTTAAGGTTGAATGTCATTGCATTAGATAAAAATATTAAACCTTTTTTTCTAGATGTATGAGTAATGAGTAGAGTAGTTCAACACATGAACACATTAACTATTTCCCTGTCAGTTTAAAAAAAATGCATGAATATTTTTGTTTGTATGAATATCTGAACAAAAAAGAAAATATCTTTTAAACAAACAAAATATTTTACTCTAGATTTTGAGACACTTTTGAACTGCATATCTGTTTTATAAATCTTTTTGCGAAATGCTATTCTTGAAAAGTGTCCTTGTGCTAACATAGCTTTTGATATCCAATGCAATGACATTCATATTTGGGTGTGGTTTAAGTGTCTGAATACCTTTTTGGGGCCACTGTATGAAAAACCTGTTCGTTTTTTCCTTTCGACACACTCACCCGAATCTTGATAGTCCTTGTTTTCCCTCCACAGTTCTTTTTTAGCAGCATTTTCTGAAGCAAAGAGCAGAAAGGAGAAAATATGATTAAAAGGAATGACATAAACCTTCCATAAGCCTCACATGTTGTCTATGCAAAGCCAAGCTCCACACAACAGCTGCAGCACACACTGAGAAACAACTTTCCATATTGTCAGTGTAAACATTTACTGCTTTTTTGCCCTTGAGCTGTTCTGGAAGATCCCTGGAAGCTCTGGGCCACTGTGGCTACCAAAACTAACGAGTCTTTTATGTAACACAGCAAAACATCCTGTGGGCCGCCCTTTCAGGACAGGACTGCCGTGGAACTCTGTTTGCTTTCCTTACCCAGAACTCCACTGTTAGTGCTAAACTGGGGCAGCGTGACTCAGAGGTTAACTCGGATTCTTTACAGGACAGAGTCTAAGCTGTTCATTACAGTGAAAACAATCAGTGCTCCTCAAAGATTACAATACATTAAAAAAACTACATGCAATGATAAAGGAATAATTTGCCCAAGATGAAAATTCTGCATTATTTACCAGTGAAATATATTTATTCAAACCATGTGACATTATTTTTTGTGTGTGGAACAAAAAAAGCAGATGTTTAGCAAAATGTCCACACTGCACAGGAACCGAGGCTTCATAGAGGTTCATAAAAGTAATCCAAATGACTCATGCGCCACATTCCAGTCTTTAACTAGAGATGCACTAGTCAACTGGGCGGCTTTTGCTCCGAACACACATTTTTTTGTTTTATTTTAGCTGATCTCTGTTCCAGACTTCCACACAAAACTGCATTGCAATGATTTCCCAAAATGTCATTTGTGTGGATTTTTATGAATGTATCTTCAGAAAAGTTTCTAAAGCATTTTCTTTTCCTCTTACCTCCATATAAAGTAGTGTTTTTATAAGCGTTTATAACCGTTTCATAAGCGCCACCTACTGTCAAAGACCGAGTTGGCATTTTCTTTCAGTCTGTCTGCTGTTTTTGTTTTGTGCAAGTATGTTTTATGTAGCAATTTCACAAAGCTAAAGTCAGACCATTCTGCCTTTGCTTTAAATCTTGAAATTATACAAATCTGATTTAAATCAAAAACAACTGCTCATGCTACATGTGTGTAGCCTTTGCTTGGAGTGTGATTAAAAGCAGTGGTTGCCTCATCAAATGGCTACAGATAATTTTTGTTTGTTCGGTTAAGGCCAGTCTGGCTTGTACTAGAGCAAATAAACAACAAATAAATTCGCTTAAAAAAAAATGGCAACCAGTATTGGAATCTGCCCAATTGCTTGTAAGAATAAAATATAAACCGGCGACAGGGTCATGGGCGGCCAAGGCTCATTGATGCACGTGGGGAGTGAATGGATCCAATCCATGGAGGCCCCACCTCGCAACTTACAGGACTTAAAGGATCAGACACCACAGCACACCTTCAGGGGTCTAGTGGAGTCCATGCCTCGACGGGTCAGGGCTGTTTTGGCAGCAAAAGGGGGGCCGACACAATATTAGTTCATAATGTTATGCCTGATCGGTGTATGTATGTATATACATACATATATATATATATATATTAATTATTTATAACAATTAATTATAATTGGTGCATCTTTAAGTCATTAATCGCTGAACATCTTGAACTTCAAATTTCATTCACTTTCTATGCATCAAAAAGAGAAGCATGAACATGCTGCAAAACATCTTTTTTTTCTCAAAACTAAATAAATAACATACATACACATTATGCGTCTATAACACATCATAAATGACAACAGAAATAACCCTTTAACTCAGAGAGCATTAAGGACATGGTTTTTTGTTACAGCAAAAACAACCAGCTTCAAAGTTTTCATATTATAATAAATCCATGGCAAAAACCTATAGGCACTGACAGATTAATGCACATATCAAGCAGTCTCTTTGTTCTATAAGGGAAACTCCCCGTAAAAAAAACAACCCAGGAATTGTCAAATTTGTCCAGATCTGCATGACTGGAAGGCAGCCATGGTTAAAGCCCAAGTGAAGTTTGAGCTCGGCCTCATTTCAAAGTTCCCAAAAAAGGAGATACTGTTTGTCAAGCTCACTCAACCATGGAGGGCAGCATTTAGACATCTGTTAGACATGCCATTCATTTGGCTTGAACAATAGCTGGACCCCTGCGTTTGAGATATAAGTAACTGCATATGTGAGGGAATGGATTAGTTGGTAAGGATTAATAATGAAAAACTAACACGATTGTCGCCCAAATGTGCCTCAACATATTAACATAACAGCTGTCGTATATAATTAAATGTGTGATGCGTAGTAGAGATGAGGCTGGACATGGATTATTTCATGTTTAGTGCTAAAGACAATAATCTTTAGTGTACGTTTTTTGGTTAAAAACTCACAAGATTTTAAAGTGCTTTTTATATTACCTATATTACCTATATTACCTATATTACATTATCTTGTTTATGCATTATAGCTGTTTGTGAATGTAAACAGTCTGCAAAGTTTTAAAGATTAAAGGCCCTATCATACACCCGACGCAATGCGACGCCAGGCGGGATGCAAGTGTTTTTTGCTAGTTTCAGCCCGACGCAGTTATCATTTTCACGTCCAGCGCCACATTGTTTAAATAGCAAATGCACTGGCGCCCATCTGTTCGCCCATGGGCGTGCTGGTCTGAAAACGAGGTGTGTTCAGCCGCATTGTTGGCGCGTTGCTATTTTGAGGAACTGAAAACGACACCGCCATTGACCAACAAAAACCTGCTCTAAAGTCAATAGCGCAGTATTTTTTGTGTTATTTAAAGGGCGCGTTAGTAATATGCGGCTATAGGCGGGTGCACAACATGCGTACACACTGCTTATTACACACACAGGGACACGCAGCAGCACACAAAAATTTTTAAATATAAAAAATAAAAGGATTCCTCTCTGGAGAAGCGTTCAGTCTTTCTGCTCGCAAATTCCGCCATGGTGCGAGCGCAACTGGCTTTTAAAGGGAATGGGAGATGAGACTCTGATTGGTTTATTGCACGTTACGCCCAAAACACACCCATGACTCATTAAGAGACTAGGTACAACCCTTTTGAACCGTTTTTTCCGTCGTTAAACTAGCAAAAGTGGATTCGGACACACCCTAAGTGCACCTGCGCCATGCGCTTCAGACCATGCTCTCAGATCGTTAAAATAAGGCCCTAAATGTTATTGTCTCCTAAAAGTAAGAGTAGATTCTTAACTGCAGAAATGAGTCGTCAGTAATTCCAGTCTCACTTCCTGTTACACACCTGCATAACAATGTAACAAATTTGCATAATGTCAGCATATGGTTTTCATTGGCTGCCCCCGAACAACGTCTACTTTGCCCCGCCCTCATACACTCTAGTTTTAGCTGAGACTGGAAGAGTTTGGTTCGTGTTGTCGACATGTCAAGACGACACTGTTTTCAGCGCTGTGAATCAACTTTGCTGCACTTCAAAAGCATGAGGACTCGCACTGGAATTGATACGGTGAAAACTTTTTGAATTTGAAGATCAAGGTAAATGGAAAACATGTAAGTATCTTCTGTTGCTTCCAAAGGGCAGTATTAAAATAAAAAAAATGATATTTAAACAAAAGAAAAATTTGGACATGTTCAATTATCCTGTTCAAAAGTTTGAACCCCCCAGAACGTTGGTCAGTTTAACTGCTCAGGACAAACAAGAGACTCAAGAACAACCATCACAAAACAAAAAAAAAAACAGCTGTGGATCATCCAGGGAACGACACAGTATTAAGAATCAAGGGTTCATAAACTTTTGAAAGGGGTCATTTTTTATAAATTCAGCTATTTTTTTTGTCTTATGGACTATATGTAAACATTTTTTATGTAAAATATCTTATTCAGGACAGTACTAAATAAAAAAAATATTCCCTCTTATTTTGTTTAAATTATTCACATTTTCACAGATTCTGCAAGGGGTTCACAAACTTTCAAGCACCACTGTACTCACAAAATGTACAAAATTTTGTTTTTCGTTCAGGGGTAAAACGAAAATACATGACCAGCGATATACTGTTAGCGAACATCCGACGCCGCCAACTCTGCTGAGAACGGCGGTTAGGTGAATATGTAAATATGTGCTGCGCACTTTCCTCTCAATAACAAAATAAACTCACAACAAAAATGAGAAAACAGCAAGCATTTTTTAATAAAGCATAAGAAAAGCATCTGATCATAGCAACGTGGATATGTTTGCACAAGCTCTGCAATTTGGCACGTAAAGTCACGTCACGTTTATTTATATATATATATATATATATATATATATATATGCAATGTATATAATGAGAAAGTGTATTTTGACCTTGACTGCATGTAAACCTATTGTAGGAGACCTCCAAAATTAAATTAGGAACCTTTAAAATAGCATATGGGGCACTTTAATAGAGTTGCAGCAAAATGAGCTTTTAGCAGCTAACTTGAATAGTCTCCCACATTTTGTTTTTCCATCAACACCTCCCATTCCACTTGACCAAGCACACACACAGTGCACTCCAAGAGTCATATGGTCCTCACAGCCCTCTTCTCTCTGCTCTTCTCGTCTTTTTGCTCTTTTCATCTCCACATGTCCCTTTTTTTTTTACCTGGCACAATCTGGCCTGTATATTTGAACACCTGAAGACAAAACAACTAGGTTAAAACTACTTTTTTCCCACTTTGCGGTTTCATTCACTCGCAGATTCACTCTATCAGGCTTTTGTTCAGAGTGAGGGAGGGGGGCTGACATCTGTCATCCTCTCTTTCTCTCTGGAGGTGGCGGGCACAAAGCCCTGGAGCACATGGACTTGTCTGAGTAAGTGTAGTTGTGAGCATTTGTCTTGCATTGTTTTCAAATTCAGCCATTGAGTTGACAAGGACTGTTGGTCTGAAACGTACACTGAAGAGATTTTACACCAGAAAGTAATCCAAGAGGGTATTTTTAAAGAGGGAAAAGTAGCTTTACTTTTCAGACTAAGGTTTTTGGTGGCTATATAAAGTCAATTCAGTTCCCCTCAAGTTTACACAGGTGTCCTAGCAACCGCAGTTTCCCGTACTTTTGAGAACCAGAAAGTTTCCAAATACTTTTGTCCTAACTGAACAGCATCCATTGTTCTGTCATTTAAAACCTAACCTTTTGTGAATGTTTTGCTTGATAAGTGAGCTTGCACATTTTTTCTTTGAAATACCGCTTGATCTGATACTTTGTTTTTAATGCAATGATATTTAAGTATATATTTATACTTTTTTTGGGCCACTGTATAAATTGCTGTGAGTACTAAAAGTACTGTATTGATACAGTGATGCATCTGATCATGGACATTGGAGATTAATATTTGGAATGACGTGAGGGTGAGTAATTAAATGACAGAATTTTCATTTTTGGGTGAACTATCCCTTTAAGGGTGTTAAACTGGTCTGTAATTTGCCATCTGCTATATGTCTCAAAGCAATCATGGTTTTTGGTAATACCCAAATCTCTGATTTGCAAACGGTTTCAATGTCTTCACTCTTCATATTTTTGTACCATGACTGATAAGGCAAAGTGACCCCATCATTTTTGTGTTTGTCCCCACTTATGTTATAGTTCATCTATCTGTGCGCTAAGCATGTTGTAGCTCTGTTTGGTGAATTTGACACCCTTTCCGTCCCCATGCTCTCCCCTCCTCCCACTTTTCCACATCTATTTCTTGAGTTTTTCTAAACTTGTCAATAGTGTTAATGGCTGGTACGGAAATATGGAGTTTTCATGTCATATTATGAACTTTTAGCTATTAACTATTACAAATAATTTGGAAAAGGCAAGTTCTTGTTGACTGTAGGGGTTGATGCGATTAAAGTCGACGTTGAGTAGTCGCTGATGATGTCATTAATGAACAAATAAGCCTGAACTTCGAGCTGAGACTCGAACGCGGGTTGCCTTGTGCACAACTAATAGCTATGGCATATGACACAGCGCTATTGCTCCTACATAACAGCTTATTTTTATCAGTTATTTGGGTTTTGTCTTTGGGTTGTTATATTTCTCACAGATTTCTGCTTGTTCTAAATCAGATACAGATAAAGTAGCACAGTGAAAATTACTTTTATATGAATGCATGAGAGAGCGATTGCATGTGAATTCATTCTACCTGGCAGCGTCTCTCTACTAATAGTGAAGCAGTGGGTTTTAGTTACTAAGAAATATATGCTAGAACTTTTCAGTTTCTAAACTATTTTATTGATAAATCCCAGAAAAGTGCTGACAATACATTTCTGCGCTACTGAATGTTTCTGTCACGCGATCTGCGCACGGTGTGCGAGCCAATGTCTGTATGTGTGTGTGTTACATTGCAGCATGCATTCGTTTAGAACGCTGATTAACTTACGTGTACAATAAGCTGTTTAAAACGTGATGGTATAATCAAACATATCTTGTGGAGTACTCTCGGAGTATGCATATATTTGTCATTTTAACTGTTGGAAACGGAGCGTAAAAGTGGACTTCAAAGATTTCTTATCCTGTTGCGCCCTCTATAGGCCATGATTAACGATTAGTCAACGTCAAGCTTAAAGCGTGGCAGAGCATTAAAGTCGACTAGTCTGTGCAACCCCTAGTTGACTGATTTTGCTAATAATGCTTTCCTGGATGTATATATATTATTTAGTCCTGGAATAACAGCCCTATATCAATCAATTAGATTGTAGGGTTAGGGGTTTCTTCTACATTCTTATCTACTAGGGGTGTGACGAGACACTTAGCTCACGAGACGAGACACGATATTGGGTTCACGAGACGAGATTTTTGCATAGTATTTTTAAGAAATCCTCAATGACAAAATTCATGACTGGAAAAATTGTGAATTTTGAAATGTTTTAACTCATCATCTTATAATGAATGTCATTTCAGTTCTACTTTTTAAGTATGAATTATCATATGCATTGAAAGACAACAATATACAAGCACTGTAACAAACAAACTCAACTGACTGGCTTCTCTCCTGTATGATTTCACATGAGTCTCTTCAGACCTTACTGTACATGAATTATGAGCTTCCAGAACTTCTGATCGAGGCTGTGTGTGACTCCTTTCCACAAATTAACCATAGAAAAAAAAAAACAGTATAAATAACAATAAATATTTTTTTCTTAGTCTTAAGTGCAAACAATGAGTGCAACCATAATCAAAGTACTCTCTCAATGTTCAAAGTGCAACCAGAGACCAGAGCTAAGAGGTGGTTTCAACTACACAGCCCATCCTAAGATAGCTTTGATATTGGGAGACAGGCTATTGTATGTAGCCTAATTTGCGCACCAGCAGGGAGCTCGCGTTTTACTTTCGCTTTTGAATTCCCAGTTGTGAATAATGAAGGAATAATACTCTGTGTATAGGGAGCGGCGATGCTGAGCGTGTATTCTATAAGATAAGACATTTATTAGACGTTTAGGCTCTGTTGCGCAACGAATCCTCCGCCAGTGGTGTAAAGTATTTGAGTAAATGTAATTAGTTACTGTACTTAAGTATCTTTTTGGCTACTTTGTAGTTGTACTGAGTATCAAAGGTATTAGCAACTTTTACTCTCTACTTGACTACATTTTTAAACAAGTAAATGTAGTTTTTACTCCAATACATTTGTGCTGAGTAATGCAATTACACATTACATTTTGCATGGCACCTAACTTTTTCTGCAGCAGTTTGTTTCTGCTATAAAGAAGCGATATCGCCATCTAAGGGCATTGAAGGTACTATATCTTGTGAGTTTTGCCTTTACTCACCCAAACATGTCAACAAGGCTACATTACATGAATGCGAGTGCATTAGCAGGTAGTTGATGAATTGCAGGTGTTTGATTTATGAGATGAGTTTATGACTGCAGCCGGGGATGAAGCTGAAACCAGCACATTCAGTACAAGAAGGCAATGACTATTTAATTTTACTTAACATTATTTTATTTATCCGCTATATTGACGAGAACTTTTTGAAGGATATTGGTTTACTTATGGCCTTTTTGTGCACTTGAGCTTAACTGAGACTTGAGAGTTTGTTTAAGAGGCTGTTGTGTCGACCTTGATATATTGAGGTGTTCAGTTTTATTTTGATTTTAGAAAATAATTATGATTTCTCATCTTACAAATCAATTGTTTCTTATTTTCACTGGTATGTCTCCCAGGTGTCGAGGACTAGTGCATCGTTGAACCTATATTTAGTATGAGTAAAATACTTAAGTACTGTTAAAATCAGATACTTTAAGACTAAAGTTGTATTGGAATTAGTGACTTGTAATGGAGTCATTTTCGCTGTAAAGAATCTGTACTTTTACTCAAGTATGGTTTTCAGGTACTCTTTACACCTCTGTCCTCCGCCATGGTCGTCAATCTCGCCTCACTCTCCTCACGTGATCAGTGAACTGTGACTCCTGCTGCACTCTGCAGCTCGTAATTTCACCCTCACGCTCCGTCATGGCGATAACGCGAGACAGCTTTTCACCTCGACGAGAAATCTACCTATTATCTACCTATCACATTTCCCTCTGACCTTAAGGGAAGGTTAAGCATAGGGTTAAGACTACAATTGTTGGATAGAATATGTTGTACAAGGACCAACAAAAGATGCTGGCTAAGAAAAAACTTGGGTGAAAATGAGTGTCTCTTACCTGCTGCATTTTCTCCAGGTCTAGGCTGGGGCGACCAGGTTCTCCTGTGTAAGTGGGCCGGTGCCGCCAATAAGGCATGGAAGGTTGTTCAAAGTGGCTGAGAATGATGGGCCGGACAGGGAGGCGGGCCGGCGTGTGGGAAGGCTTCAGAGCTCGAGGAGGGGAGGAGCTGAAGAGAACAGGGCTGGGAGAGGTGGCGCTCAAGCGAGCCCCGGCTGACGGTTCATTTGGCCCACACAGGTCCTTTACCTCCTCGTCACTAGAGGCGCTGCTCATGTCTCCATGTCTGTGCCACTTCCTGCCCCCCTCGGCCCCCGGGGCTCCTGCGATGCGCTCCAGCTCCTCTTCAGAACTGTGGCGGTCCAGGGTAGGGTCCAGGAGTAAACGGAGACGGCGTAAGTGAGCGGGAGAAAGAATGCCCTGATTGTGCTGCTGACTGGTGGCTAGCGGGGTCAAGGCACAATTCCGCCGGCGCTCTGTAGAGGGGCGAAACATAGCAGAAGGTTGTTTTTAAAAGAAGCTTAAAATGCACTTAATACAGGCACAATCCCATGGAGCAGCCAGATAAGAAACAACCGATCTAAAGTATCCAGACAGAAATTTGTTGTCCATTCTCAATGGAAAAAGTGCCCAAGCAACATCACTCGGCAACATTGCTCAAAAAGTTGCCCCGTGTATCATCACCTTAAGGGGTGCTGACAGTAGCTATGTTTCCATCCAAAGTTGCTAATTTAACTTATGCGCAAAATTGGAATATTACATAAAACATTTGCAAATAAAGCACCATTCAGTGTTTCCATCAAGTGAGTCGAAGAGAACAAAAACGTCACTTCCTGATAAACTGACACTAAATATCATGAAGAAAAGTAGGAGAAGAATATAATAAATTACTTGTGTCTCAGAGAGCACAGACGAAACACAAACACGTTATCTTGCTTTTGGAGGCTGATGTTGTACAAGACAGTTCTGGGAGGTAATTATACTTAACCACTCAGAACAACCAAAACAGCATTTCAGATGCTGTGCAAAAAGATCGGTCCGCTGGTTGGTCCAGTTATGCGTCCCATCGCAAAGTCACGTCTTTTTTGATGTGCAGAGGGACTTCTTTGGTAAATGTGTTTCCATCGTAGCTCATGCGCATGTTTTCTTACCGGATAAAAAATGTATCCGACTCAAACGAGCGCAAGCCATGATATCACAAAATGTGCATAAAATAGGTGGATGGAAACATAGCTAGTGATAAAAAAGTCTGTACAATGTGAGGGGGAAAAAAATCAAATTGCAATTTTTCTGATAAAAATTGCGATTGCGAATTAAAATGTGATTTTAAAATAATCCAGGTTTGCTGTGCTTGTTTGTAAATGCTGAACAGTTTGGCCAAAATTTGTGTGATTATATATCAATATGGCTATAAAATATTATTAGTATTATTGCTAAATAAAAATACTAAAGAATGAAATAAGAAATATTACTATTGTAATATTTCACTGTAAAAATGTTTTAAAGTATTTATGAAAAATAATAATATTAATAAATAATATAATAATCATCATTTTATTTTACATTACAACACTAATATTTATAATTATAATTCCTTGTCTTAATGTCTTAATTCCTTCATTTTTTTTAAACATTGCACCATCAAATTTTTATTTTGATGGAATCACAATTTAATTAAAATTAATTTAATTAATTAATTTAATTAAATCACAGCCTCTAATCAGATTCAATGATCTATGCTAAGCTATGCTAAAAGTTCTACCGCCAGACCCGGAGATCGTCTGAATGGATTCGAAAACGGTAAAACTCAACTGTATAACTCTAGGGGAGTTGGAAAATAAGCCTATTTTCAAAAAAAAGTGGAACGAAACTTTACTTTATAACGTGTTAAATATGGATATTTTTCTTACACAAACGCATCGATTCGCTTCAGAAGGCCTTTATTAACCCCCCGGAGCCGTGTGGAGCAGTTATATGACGGACAGACGCATTTTTTATGGACTTCAAAAACAGAGCAACAATTACTGCCATTATAAAGCTTGGATTAGCCAGGACTTTTTTAATATAACTCTGATTTTATTCGTCTGAAAGAAGAATGTCATATACACCTAGGATGACTTTGAGGTTGAGTAAATCATGGGCTAATTTTCATTTTTGGGTGAACTATCCCTTCAAACAAGTGTAGCTCAGTCATTTTTTGGTCCGATTCAAACAAATCATACATAATTTTGAAGGTTTTTTAACTCATTTTTGAAAATTTGCTTTTGCCAGCACAGGTCACAAATACTTTTCTCTATTAATTATTTGAATGGTAATAATGAACAATTTAACTTGCTTTCAAGACACAATTTTGCAAAACTGAAAAGCTTGATTTATAAGAACATAAGAGTTACTTAAGTAAATGTATTTTTCTATGTATTATCATCCATTTCAGTCATGTACTGTATGCTATAGGCATATGCATGTGGCAAAAAATGAAATAAAATATAAAAAAATTAATTAAAAAAAACACACACACACACCTCTGTCGATCTGTGCCAACTCTTGGTTTTCGCCTTCTGAGTCTTCACTCTCCCCCCCTTCCTCACTGCCATGGTAGGAAATCTGTTTCAAAAGCAAAGCAAAGGTCAGACAAACCTGAATCACCATGGTACAAACAAGTATACTCAGACAGTCACGTGCCACAGCTCACACAAACAAATGGAAAGGGTTATTAATACATCTGTTTTCCAGTTTAGTGGCATAAAAGTATTGCTTATCATTTGCTATCACAACAAGAACAGTGACTAACACTTGGGCAACTTCTTAGGAAACCTTCTATACCAAGGGGTGATATAAACTTATGCTGTAAATGCTGAATGTTTCTTGCAAACAAACCAAACTAAACAAAGGGATTATCCGTTTACTAAGAAACTTCTAATGAAAATGTGCATGGTGATCACCCATGCAAAAGTTGCCTTCATTATGCAAGGGTGTTATGGGTGGTTGCCAGACGTTGCTATGTGGTTCCTAAGGTATTCTGGGTTGTTTTTAAGTTGTGCTTGCATGTTCTAAGTGGCCCAAGTGATAAAAGCCCAAATCTCCATGAGAATCTGTTCACTAGATGTGCAAGCCTATGGGACTTTTAACCCATTTTGTCATCTGCCTGCTGAAAATCTTAAAACTGATTGCTTAAAAAAGTAATAATAATCCTCAATAATCTGCATGATTCATGTCACACATGGCACAAATAATACGTGGTGTTTAATACCCTCTTCAAATCTCTAACCCTAAGTATGAGCAATATTTACAGTGATCGGCACTAACGATACACAGATCTACACCTCAACTGATATAAGAGGAGGTGTGATTAGATTAGAATGTGTAATAAAACGGGAAAAGATGTGCCCACTTGCCAAATAAAGCCATTTCAATTTAACTTCAGTGAATGCATTTCCTTGTTTCCTTGTTTCAGTAAAGATCCGAAAGTGTGAAAAGAAGAAACAGAGCGTGAGGTTAACAGAAGTAAAAACAAGAGGCACACCCAATACCACAACACCAGTCGCTGTGAAACTTTAGCTATGTCCAAAGTAAGTTCGTTCATTTACACAAGATTATTTTAAGAGCAAACCTGTTTAGAAGAGAGAAAGTAAACAGAGAAAGAGAAAGTATGGAACAGGGATGAAACCCAACAGATTGCACCAGTAAAGAGTTAAGTAACACAGTGCATGGTAATTACCTTGTCCAAGCCCAGCTAACCAGCTGCCATCTGTTCACAAGTACACACACACACACAGCCCACTTCTCTTCTCCTCTCTTTCGCCTTTCACTAAGCAAACAGTGAGAGAAACTGAATGACTCAAACGTGTCACTCTTTCTCACAGGCACTGGGATCTCACGGCAGCTCAGGGCCCCCAGAAGAGCCATTTCCACTCACTGAAATCCAGTCTCTCTGGAATCTCAAAGCCACCACAAATTACCATTCCTCATCACCAAAACCCCTGCCAGACAGTGTCTCCGGTTGTACAAAGCCATAGGCAATTTTCATTTAATATTCTAATGTATTCGGAAACATTACATGATTCATTCTGGGGGGTTTCACAAGATTTAGGCGTGATAGCCATACTTAAAGGAGCAGTAAGCAATTTAAAAGAAACGCTGTTGAAAGTGGATCGGACTGAGCAGCACAACACACTTGTAGCCAATTAGCAGTAGGGGGTGTGTCCACTCATGATAGGGGAGGAGTGAGAGTGAGCCAATCAGCAGTAGGGGGCGTGTCCACTCATGATGGGGGAGGAGAGTGAGCCAATCAGCAGTAGGGGGCATGTCCACTCATGATGGGGGAGGAGAGTGAGCCAATCTGCAGTAGGGGGCATGTCCACTCATGATGGGAGAGGAGATAGTGAGATTTGAAGAACGACTGTAGAAAGAGAGATGGCTGAGAGACATTACAAAAGAGAAAAGGTCAGAGGAATATCACTGGAAAAAGAAGGGTTATGATCAGGCAAGAGCTTTAGGACCCGTGTTAATATTAGAAAAGCCTTCCAGCGCTGGAGAGAGCTAAGCGGGAAGGCCTGAAAACGGATGCTGAGGTTGTGTTGTTTCTCCTCCATACGCGAGTAACACGTTTTGCTGTTTCACAGAACCAAGATATGCTATTGTTGTAATGTTAGCTATAGTAACAGCAGTTTTGAATGTCATTGTTTGTCTGGAGCTGCTGGCGACTAACAACCAACTCTTGCTTGGATATACTCTTGTGAACTATATGTTCATTTTTTGTTCTTCCTTGTCATCTGTTCGTCATCTTTGCTTTATTTTTCACAAACCATTATTTTTCTTCGCTTCAGCTATGATAAAGAGACATACACTCTTGCACTGTGTTTGTGCATTTTCGGGATGTAGCAATGAAGGGAGGGGTGTGTTTGTTTGGGTGGATTTCAAATATCAACAGTCTTTCTCAGAAATAATTTACTGCACCTTTAAGGGGTAGTGGCCATTGATGGCACAATGGGCTTTTAATAAAACTTGGCTGTCTACGCAGTAGAAATGGGATAAGTTGTGTAAACTCACCTAATAAATAAATTAAAAAAAACACATAATAAATGTGTTAAATTGAAGTAAAACTTTTCCTTTGAAATCCTTTACAAACTGGAGCTCAATGTACACTTATATTTCTATTCGACCACAATAAAAACTGAGAACTAGCTGAGAATATAAAACTGTCCTAACTAGGAAACAAGTTTCCAGCAAATCCCCTTTAAAGTTAAGTTTTTAAATCAACTTGGCTGTTCCAAAAATTTTAACTTGGTTAGGACTACAAACTTCAAGGTATGCCATCCCCTCAAATCATTTTAAACTAACACTGAGGTGCCTATTGTCAACACTATTTCTAAGGCTCTACAATAAAAGCAGAAAACTGCCCAAATCCAAATTACGAATAAGAAACAATTAAGTGAAGGATCATAATATATCTCCCTGCAGATTCTTACTCCTACTGCAAGGCTGTATTGTGACAACAACAAAGCCATCACTGGAAAGAAAATGCCAACCGGAAATGCTTATAAACATTGCGTATAGCTTTATCAAACCTATTTTTTAATTTTTGAATGTACTTATGTACAAGTATGCATTTATATTAGGTATGATGCAATGTACATTCAACCTGTAAATATAGAAAAATAAACCTAATGAAACCAATAAAACCAACACTCTGACAGCATTTACTTTCTGATATTGATCGACTGATGGTACAGTAATTGTTTATCAACGGTTTGGTTATGTAAAGCTGTTTTACCATGCCAATAAAGAAAATATGACTACGAATTAAAAGTTATAGCTAACATTACTGTACACACCGGCCCTCTTTGTGTCATAGCTCTCTCAAGTAGGCAGAGGGTGAAACAATGCCAGCCCTGAACGACATTCTGGCAAGTGACCTTGACTTAATGGTGACAGCCAATCCATACACCCTCAGTGTCCTTACACATCCAGCCTCACTTCAACTCACTTCAGTGTTGAGAGAGAAAACATCACTCATACCAAGTCGACTTCTGCATGGTTCTTTGCCTGCACTGAAAAGCAAGCTGCTGAAAAAGGAAACGGCAGTTCCAGTAGTACACAACAGGAAAAACAGGCTCTGTGTACACTGATGGGCCAAAACATTATGACCGGTCACAGGTGAAGTGAATATCACTGAACATCTCTTAACAAGGCCACATTTTAAGCTCTGGGTAGATTAGAGGATAATTAAACAATCAGTTATCGTAATCAATGTGTTGATGCAGAAGAAATGGGCAGGAATCTGAGCGACTTTGACAAGTGCTAAATTGTTATGGCAAGGCAACTAAATCAGATTATCTCTGAAACGGCAAGGCTTGTGTATTGCTCCCAGTCAGTAGTGCTGAGAATTTACCAACAGTGTATGAGGAGGGACAAACCACAAACCAGTGAGCGGGTGTTGGGCGCCCAAGTCTCATCGATAACAAAGGACAACAAAGGCTGTCTGGTCCGAGCCAACAGAAGGTCTACTGTGGCACAAGTCACAGAAAATTTTAATGATGTTATGGGAGGAATGTGGACTCTGCTGCATATGGGACCAATCAGAGTGCCTAATGAACCCCATCCACTGTCGAAAGCACCTACAATAGGCACACAAGCATCAGAACTGGACCTTGGAGCAGTGGAAGGTGGTCACCTGTTTTCTTTTACAGCCGTGTATGTGTGTGCCGTTTACCTGGGAAAGTGATGGCACCAGGATCACTGTGGGGCGACGACAAGCCGATAGAGGGAGTGTGATGCTCTGGGCAATGTTCTGCAGGGAAACCCTGGGTCCGGCCATTCATGTGGACGTCAATTTGACACGTGCCACCTACCTACACATTGTTTGAGACCTGGTACACCCCTTCATGACAAGTCAAACCTTCATGTGTTCCCTTGGTGGAAGTGGCTCTTTCAGCAGGATAATCACCCTGCCACACTGCACACATTGTTCAGGAATGGTTTGAGGAACATGATGAAGAGTTCAAGGTGTTGCCCTGGCCTCCAATTTCCTCAGATCTCAATCCAATCGAGCATCTGTGGGATGTGCTGGACAAACAAGTTCGATCCAGAGCAGCTCAACCTCACAACCTACAGGACTTGAAGGATCTGCTGCTAACATCTTGGTTGCAGAGACCACGGCACACCTTCAGGGGTCTAGTGGAGTCCATGCCTTGGCGGGTCGGCGCCATTTTGGCAGCACACAGAGGACCAACAGCATATTAGGGAGGTGGTCATAATGTTTTGGCTCATTGGCGTATATATGGTATTGCCGGTCTGTTCAACACTTCTTAATGTAGTGTATGGTCAAAGACGATTGACTGATTATTTTGGCTAGTAATGCAACCCTACACACACAAACTCACATGCACACATACTGCTGAGTGACTGAACTTAATACTGCAGCACAACATGAGGCCTGTTACCCAGGAAACCATCCCCAGATGGGATGACAACATCTTCACATGAGATTATTCGATGCATGTGTTAAAGTGAAGATATGTCGACAGAGCTATTGTCAAAATCATCAGCATCAGGGTCAAATTACCCATCAAGCTATTGACAATGGTTTTGGACTGAAATGAAAGCACAGCCTGTTTTTCCTCAAATAATTGTTTAGGCAGTATCTTTGCTTACGCCTAGTAAAAAATGTAGTTCAAAGCATGGCAGTGCTCACATCTTTGAAGATAGCAATAACATTTTTCTCATACTATGATATGTTTTTGAATACCTTTAAATGCTAATCACAGTATGCTTTTGAATTTCAGATACAAAAGTAGGTTTCAATGAATCTCTCTCAAATTAAAGCATTACAGAACTTTAACATAATAACAATATAAACTCTCTTAAAGTCCCCCTGTAGTCAATAATCACTCATCTTTGATCACTAAAAGTGAAAAAAATTTCTTCATGCCTTAAAATTGCTTTAATGTAACTTTACACCCTTGCTTCATTTAGTATACGTGGATACATGAATATGCAAATTAGCCCCGCCTCCACTCACTCACACCAGCTCAGCGATTCACTGGCTCAACTTTACTGTAGTAAACGCTGCACAATGGCAAGTAGAAATACTGGTTTCATTCAGCCATATATGTTTGAACCAGAAACTGGAAGAGTGAATTATACAGGGTCGTCTACAAGTCGATGTATCAGAATGGTAATGCGTTTTATGTATCGCTCTCTACAACATCGGATACATAATGGTAATTCATATGATTAGCCTTTTGCCTGACTATGTTATCAAACAGCTAATAATGTGCTGCTATTATGTTATACAAACCATGTTCCTGTTTGTCATCTCAGAGTCAGACAGATGCCCTCTAACAATCAGCATCCTTAGAAACGCTTTGAACATCTTAGAACATCAGTGGAGAAAGACATAATTCACCATAACATCATAATATACATCATATACATAATTCACCCACTATATTGCTAAATGTACCCGATTTTTCATATCAACTTCTCTTGAGACTCTCCTGCTTCGCAGCAGTTAATGATATGCTAAAGCCCGCTCACGTGTTGACGTGATTGGTTACAACATATTTGTGACGTAGAGAACAGCCTTTGGCATTGACTTATGAATTTGCATATGGTTTGTCTTAAAGCATATTAAAGACACCACATAGACATATAAACAACATTAAAAACTTGATTTTCACCACAGAGGATCTTTAAAATAAAAGTGCCATGGGCGAACCCAAGGCACAGTGATAGTATTACATGGTAATACTTGGTACTCTGATACTAAATGATTAACAAGTTCATGTACCATCAGAATTTACATGGTACTCCTAACAATATTCCTAACAATATATCCAAACATATTGTTAGTGATTTTCACCATGCTATGGTGGTAGGCACAGAGGCAAAAAAGATGCTCCAATAAACCCACCTAACTGTTATGGCAGTCAAGCAATGTAACTCAGTGCATTTAATACAGATTTCAACTGATGTGGTGTCATATATTTTCTCATTTAGAAGATGTTTTTATTGAAAGTGACAGTAGCACTTTATTTTACAGTCCTGTTCCCCATGTACATACTATGTACTGATTACAATAACTGAGCAATAACTAGGTACTAACCCTGAACCTACCGCTAAACCTAACCTTAACCCATGTAGTTACCTCATACTACCAGTACTTCGTTTGGTAAGTACACTGTAAGTACATGTACTTTAAAATAAAGTGCAACCAATGTGACTAACAAATGTGAGTAATACAAGCAGCTGTGTGTATATTAACTACAGTATTTTAATATCCAATAAGATATTAGAGCTGTATCTAATATCTATCAATTAAGTACTGTGCTAGTTTCCAAATTTATGGATGTAAAGCATGCTGACAGTATAAATTTGAATAGGAAAGAATACGACAATTCTCTATCATGGTCACTATTTAACTTTGCCCTAGCATGACTGAATTGCACTACTTAAATTCAACAGGCAGCACATTCATTCAGAAACTGATTATTCATCAGAATAACTGACATACAAATTTAGTAGGGCAGGTGAGCGACACAGGAATGCGGCTGTGCTTCAGTGTTTCTCTTTGTAACTGTACATGATAAGAGCCGCATTTTTGTTTGAGGTGTGCATGAGGTCAGTAAGCATGCATTTGTAGCAGTTCTTTCTAATGTACATGTTGAAACAATCATAAGGTTAAATCAAACCATCATTGACAGCACTGTTTATGAACATGACTGCATGGCTTTCTGCAGGGGAGCTGTACTCATGTACGTGTGAATCACACGGTTGCTGGTTTATAGCCCAGCCTGTTCCCTCTGCATTTGCATGTCTTAAGCAGTGGACCTGAACTGATTTGCTTACACATGGATTACATCTTTCCTTCATATTGGGGAATACATTATTTTCAACCACTATGAAGTGCAATACGGGGAAAAACAAACCGTTACGACTAAGTATTATGGCAGTTATGGTATAGAGATGGTCAGATGTAGACTGGGTAAACCCAGCCTGATCTGCCGGCGATTTGATTTCACCCTGCTGCTCAGGCTGGAAACCTGTACATTAATTTATCCTGCTTCTGTCACACTTTTGCGGGAACCAATCACAGACTGGCTTATCCACCTGGCGCGCTATTGGCGGGTTTAACACAATGACGGATAGAGAAGCGATGGTTCGATGCCTCTTGTGGTCTGATTGGTTGAAGGACTATCCACTTGCGTACAGAGTCATTTGAATTATGCTCGTTGATCTCGCCTCTTGTGCAGTAGAAAATACATAGCAGACTCCCCAGACCAATGTTCAATCTTAAATTTAGCTTGGTCTGGTGATAGCCAGACAAGGTCAGATAGCATTAGAAGGAAAGATGTAATCCATGGTGCCTTATTCATGGTACTGAATGAATACCATATTCATGTACCATGGACCATACTTCAAATAATACCATAATATTACTATGGTACTATGTCCCAAAAAACAAAACAAAACAAAAAAACTACTTTTCGCTAGTAATTATCAACTTTATTCTAATAATAAATATGTAAAAAAAAAAAAAAAAAGACAAAAACAACCCTTCTAAGAAACATTAGCATTATTTATTGTAATGATTTTAAGATAGAAACTAACCATAAGAAATGTTTTCCTTGGCTTTAGGACCATTCACACCAAGGACTATAACTATAGTGTAGTGCTGCATGATATATCGTTTTAGCATCGATATCGCGATGTGCGATGTCAAGTATAGGGATCGTAGTTCAGAACGCATGTGATTCGCGGATTAATTGCAAAGTTTAACCATCATAGAGTGAAAGTTTCATTTGCATGTGTTTTTAAGTCGAGTCGGGCATCAAGAGGAGCAAGAGGACTCGCGCGCTGTTTTCTGTGCGCACACACAAGAGCCGCGCAGACAGCACGTGAACGTCGAATTCAGTTCTTTCTTTTGAGCTTAAGCAGACACGTGCACTTAAAATGAAGTCAAAATGCCCGTCTCGGCGAGTATCCTCATAAACACAGTCGGTTATGTGCTGTAAACAATTGAGAAAGAAAACGCATGCGTGTCATTAATATTAGGTCCGTGCATTCGTCTTAAAGGGACAGCAGCCTAATGTTCCCACAGCTGTTTGTGTCACCAATGGTGATCAAACAACAAAAGAGAAAATTACTTTGTGTAGCTTTAACAAAGATAGATTGTATTAATTAATTAATTATTTTAGTTATATTTCATTTATACAGTGAAGACTGTTATTTTACATTTGATTATTCAACTGTTAGATTTACCTGAAAAACATAAAGCACTGCTAATTTCAATTGTATCTTTCTTTTATTGTATTTATCTATGCTATTATTTTCTATGCAGATTCACTCTCCTACAAAATTGCCCCATTAATTATTCTAGAATGATTAATTATTTTCAAATAGAGCTATTCAAATCATCTGGTGAAATTGTGCAGCCCTACTATAATGATAACTTCTTTCAGCCAAACACAATCTGAGTTATATTAAAAAAAATATCCTGGCTCTTCCAAGCTTTATAATGGGAGTGAATGGTACTTTAGATTTACTGGTACTCCACTCTTCGACTCGTGTACGGCCGTTACCAGAAACCAGTGATTATAGTTTATAAAGTTATAAATATGGATATTTTTCTTACATAAACGCACGGCTTCGCTTCAGAAGGCCTTTATTAACCCCCTGGAGCCGTGTGGAGCACTTTTATGATGGATAGATGCACTTTTTTGAGCTTCAAAATCTAAGTTACTATTCACTCCCATTATAAAGCTTGGAAGAGCCAGGATATTTTTTATATAACACCGATTGTGTTCAGCTGAAAGAAGAAAGTCATATACACCTAGGGTGGCTTGAGGGTGAGTAAATTATGGGGTAATTTTCATTTTTGGGTGAACTAACCCTTTAAAATGTAAAGAAGTCTAGGATTTCAAATGGTGAGTATAATATAAAAGTGTTGTTGGTAACCCTGACAGGCAATGCAGGAGTTTATCCGGTTTAAAACCAATCCCAAATGTTTCCTATACGGCATAAACTCGCACTACCCATTTGCATTAACATATGCAACAAAACAGCATTTGCATGATAGTCTGATGCTGACTACAATGCACTGCTCTTGCAGGTCAAGATGTTTGCATATCTTATGGTTTACTCTCCGTGTCCTCCAGCCTTGTTTGAGCTCGTAAATTGTAGGGTTGTCAATGTGTTTGTATATGTAACATAATCAGCTGCCCTGTAGCTTCAGGGTCTGCAGTGCCATCCTGCAAAGCACTCTGGGAATGAGAGAGGCAGGGAGGTGCCACTGCTGTCACGGCCTGCTGGATTAGCATTGGTTGAATGTGTGGGGTAGATTAGGGTCAGTGATGACGGTCATGGATTACAGGCTTTGGAGAGGGTGTGTGAATATGATATCAGCTCAGAAAGCTGTTGGCACACAAATGAGTTGTTAGTGTGATAATGCTCAAAGGTCAATCACGTAACAGTCTTAACGTTATTATGAGGGGAGCACATGTCCTAAAACAGACGAAACAAACACAATAATATGTAACTGTAACAGTGCTCTGAATTCTATCTGTCCTTTAACACGTCAATAGGTCCTTATTTTGCAGTGGCCTGTAATGAGAAGTAATTGGATTGGTTACTATTGACCTTTATTATAGTTGCTAAAGGTGAAATGTGTAATTTTTGATAAAATACTTTGGTAACACCTTATTTTGATTGTCAACTTTAGATATTTTACTAGATATTATAACAGAGTAGGAATGGGTTGCAAAGTTTCCAGAATTTTTGGAAACTTTCCAGGATTTTTTGGAAGTTTTGGAAACTTTTGGAAAGCCCCTTCGCAACCCTTGGCTACTGAAAATTTGACCGAAACAGCTATTCTCGGTTTTGGGCTGAAACTGTTTTGGAGGGCCGAAATCATTGACCGAAACAGACGTGCAGATTTTGACATGCACACAATGTGGATAAGCTACAACAGTTAAATGTGTCAGCTGTGTGGACACTAGCTATGGATTGACAATCAATTTTAATCGGTAATGATATGGTTTCTTATATCTGATATGATTTCTTGATGCACAGCATGAACAAAACTTCACTAACTGTTTGTAGTGCACCTGCCATCCAATAGTTGCAAAAAACTTTGTGCTTTGTTACTTTTAATATAAAGCAAAGTCTCAACTTTAAAATTCTGTTGATTTTATTACAAAATAAGCAATAAATGTTGTTTTTGCGCTCTTTAACATGGCGTGACAGATCGCTGTAGTGGCTCAAGCGCATGTGAATCGATCTTCTCATCGCCTCTTTACTACAAGTTACAGCACGAAATAAACATGGGTGAACGTCAGAAGGTATGTTGAAAGATACATTACAACTTACCGAAATGAATCCTGTCTCATATAATCGCTCAATCAGTGGAAAAACGTCAATAAAACCGCTTAAAGGCTGTACTTAACGTTAGATTTACATCAAAAAAGCTATAATGTCCATAAACTCAGTAACTAGAAAAAAATAACTCTAGAAGCGCATTGTGCTAAATATATACACTGTATTACATATTCATTATATTTTTACTTAACCTGTTATGTCTTCATTATTTAACGTATGTTTGAATACATCTATCATGGAAACAAGTTATTACACTTTATTGTCGTTTAAATGTTTATATTTCACCAACAAGCTGGAGTAGAAACAATTCTGTTATTAAAAAGTTGATATAAAAACTGCCTTATGTTCAATTTAAATGTTTGTATGTTTAAATGTTTGTCTGAAACCAGTGTTTAGCCAATCCTGAATTTTTGGTTTCAGCCCAGAATTTATATTTCGGTGCATACTTCTAACTATAAGTAACTTTGCAACTACATGTCAACTAACTCTAATTAGTATTAGTAGAGTGTCTGCTTAATATCCACTAACACTTTATTTTGATGCTCCTCAACAGACATTCTACTGACTATAAGTAACTTTGCAACTACATGTCAACTTATTGTACTAACCTAACACCTAACAGTCTACTAATATTCTAATGAGAGTAACACAAAAGAATATATTTTGTAGAATGTCGGTAACCAAACAGTTGAATGGACCCCATTGACATCCATAGTATTTTTTTCCTATACTATGGAAGTGTAGGATTGAAAATAATCAAAGATATTTGAAAATGAACAAAGACATTTGCTTTACTATTTCAACCCAATCTTTTTTTACCTCAAGGGCCATTTGGAATTCCTAAAGACAGAGGTGTGAATAGTCCTGAAGGCCTGTAGGCCAAATGTGTGTCACACCTTTACAGTGGGGGAAGATGTAATTATCTGATTGGTCAGTTTAAATGTCTCACATTAGGGTTTCAGTCACATGGTCAAGGAAAGGATAAAAGAAGATGGTAACTGTTGCTCTGGCTCTTGATTCTCTGTCTCTCTCTCTCTTCTTGGGGCCTGCTCTCTGGCTCTTCTTTTCGCTGGGGCTTCTTTGCTCTGGCTCTTTCTTTCTTCTCTTTTCTAAAGCCTCTCTCTCACTTTCTATCCCTCAGGTAACATTCTATTCATGCTGGGTACGATTAATGGTATAAGTTTTTATCATCTCATAAATCTATTTTGAAACTATTTCAAGTGTAACCATTACCAGATTTTGTCATTAAATTCTTTCTATTACAAATGATGTGCCAACTAGTTTTGATTCGGTATTGACTTTGAAGTGCTACCTATTGCAATACAATATAGTCACATTATAGCAACGCTCTCCCACATATTTTATTGTAACTGCGCAGTGGTACAGTGTACAGTTTTCTACAATCTTGCTGATAACGTTTCTTTAGTCATTCGGCAACCCTGCAGCCTGAACCACTGTAGGCGAACCACCCTTACAGAAGTCAATGGGGTCCATCAACTGTTTGGTTACCGACATTCTTCAAATTATTATTTTGTGTTCAACAGAAGAAAGAATGTCATACAGGTTTGGAACAACTTGAGGGTGAGTAAATGATGACAGAATTTTCATTTTTGAGTGAACTATCCCTTTAAGTCACAAAAGAATGCACTGCGGCATCAAAGTTGGTGCTCACGAGCACCCTTCTGAATAAGACAAATTGGAAACCCTACGGAGATGTGTTATCTCAAGTGCGCCATTTGGGACAGGCCCCAAGTCTCTCATTATGCGGCAAAAGAGTTAAAACCATGAAAATTTCCTAATGTTGATGGCTAAATCAATGGATTAAAAAAGTCCTAACCGACATTCCAGCCATAGCCCTCAGAGAGAGTCCCTCTAAGAGTTTTAATGGTGTCTGTGATGTCAAAGCAGTATTGCTGTGTAGGGGCGGTAGGTGAGAGTAGCATACTGGGCGTCAACACGTGTGTCACAGCCATGAGTTCTAGCTACACCATCTGCTCAACAGTTTAGGATCTTGTAATCATGGCCATTCTGCGTGTGTAGATCATGTGTGTTCCACAGACAGCAAATTACTAAGTGTGAGCACTGTAACATGCCACCCTGCTCCTTCCATACCCTCTCAAATTAAACACTTATAAGCATGCACGCAAACACACCAGTCTCATAAATCAATAGATATGTATCAGATGGAAAATCCCAATTCACATACTTATAAAATCACAGTAAAAATGTACTTTTTTTTAAAAAAGTTCAAAACTTGACATAACTTTATACATAAATGAATACAACTTGACCTTAAAAAGATGAAAGGGAAACGACAAAACTCAAATTTTCACCTCAAGGGGTTGTGGGCAATATAAGCAAACATGCAGATGTGTGAAAATATTATAGCTTACTATCCATGCACCTTTGACCTCTTTTAATGTATAAAGTCTTGAAACCCATTTATAATCTTGTTATTTAATAGTAATATTATATTAGCAAGCTACTGTATGTTTTTGAGTTAATGTTTTTAGAGTAGAATTTCCTCAATTGATTCACAAGCAATTACTTAAAGAGATAGTCCACCTAAAAATGAAAATCAATCATTTACTCACCCTCATGTCATTCCAAACCTGTATAACTTTAGTAGATATTTTGAAGAATTGTGGGTACCACTTACAGAACTTCCAATGTATGGACAAAAAAACACTGTGACATTTCTAAAAACATCTTCTATGTTCAACAGAAGAAAGAATGCCATAATAATGCCTCATACTCTTTTTTTAGCAGTATGAGGGTGAGTAAATGACTCATGTAAATGATTTATTTTTGGGTAAACTACCACTTTAACAAATATCTTCTGGTAAGAACATAACCCTTCTCAAACAAGCAGTTTTTATGTGCTTTCAGCTATAACACTTAGTGAGGGTTTCACAGTCTCAGCATTCACTGATGATATTTATGACCAACCACAGCTGAATGCCGACCAACTTGCTAACAATGTCCAGCAGAAAGTGCCTAATCACTACCAGCCACAACCCTGCATGTTTCACATTTTCACCTAGTGCAATAGCAGAACTATCAGTGTTAAAAGTCGTTCTGTTGCAATGAGAACAGGAATCAATGAGACGATTATACCAATCGCTTGACAAAAATATCTGAGAATGCTTTTCTAATTACAATGACATGCGTGCTTAATAGCAGACCTACAGTAAGCTGCCAATTATGTCAAAGGCCTATAAAATCTACTGCAGCCCAAAAAGCCAAAGTGCATTTGTATTTCTGTCTTTAGCTAACCTCTTGGCTTACTTCTTGATATTGCAAATACTTTTTTCTATCATGCTTGCTGACTAAAACCATTACGAGTATCCAACTTTCTGTACACTGGCTGCTAGATTAAGTTCTTGGACAACATGTAAATGACATTGGGCTAGAATTTCCAGTATTTTCCCTTCTGGCTTATAGAAACACAAACATTTGACAAACTGTTCATGGTTTGGCAGCAGTTTCATTACATTTTATATTAAGCCTGCAAAACTGACACAAAGTCAATGACCGTTTTGGCTAGTGTGTAAACATAAAACAAAGTTTATGTAGGAAGGATAATGTTTTGTAGGTTGCAAATGAATGACTAAAAGAATCTGATGTACTTTCCAAGTCTTGCAAGACTAGCAAAGGCACTTTTGTAACATGGAGCAGACTGCTAACCATAAGAGAGTGTTTAGGCTAAGTCCTCTGCGGTCCATTTAAGATCACACGAAGAAGGAAAAAAAAAAACAGCCAAACACTCACAGCTGCGTTTTTCAATTTCTACACCAGTGCACAAGAACAAACCCATCAACAGGGATCAAGTAAAAGGCAACGACACACTATTAAACTCGAACACAGGAAAGACACACAATAAACAGTTTCAAGACTCAAACAAACATGCCAGCCCACAGGGGCCATGATGACTGTGTGTGTGTGTGTGTGTGTGTGTTCATGCATGAAGGAGACTTCTGGATGACTCTAACTTCAGGGTTAGCACAGGTCTGTTTATGTCCTCTTTGTACAATGATGGTTCATTGTTGATGCACCCTAACTTACTTGTGTCAAAATTCCCCAATGCGCAAGACTATATCACTCTATAGAGCAGAGCAACACTGCAGACAGCAAGTTGTGTGCAGGTCAAAAGTTGCAACACAAAGCTCAAAGTTCATTGTCAACATGCAATATTAAAGGCATGGTGTGACATTTAGTGAATAGTTATTATATTTTATACATTGCATGTCCTATGCAAATTAAAGGTAGGGTAGGCAGTTTCGTAGAGGCTACCAATAGCAAGCTTGCTTTGAAAGCATTAGACCCCACCCTCCCTTCAGAGGGTCTCCGAAGCCACGCCTCCTTCAAAACACATGACCGCTCACAGCCAGAGCAGAGTCTGCAAAGCGTCACAAGACAAGAGACGCCGTTAAATTACCTGCTGCAGATTCATTTCAGTGTTGATAGTGTTGGCATAGAAACACATAAATCCGAGTCTGAGGACGTGAACAGCTCCGGGTTAAAAGTCAGATATTTTGGTTCAGGGGGAACTGTAAAAGGCGGCTGCTGTTTGTTTGTGGCGCTCGGCGACCGTCGTCTGTCTACAACTCTGCGCGAGCAGGTGCGCGGAGGTATGGAAATACAGGCATGTTAACAGTCAGGTAGGACATCGTATCATTGCATTTGGAGCGAATGCAATGATTGGACAAATGTTTTTTGGTCCTGAGACAAAGTTTATGTTTTAAAGGGGCCCTATAATGCCCTTTTCACAAGATGTAATAGCTTAAGACACCTAAGTCTCAGGTGTCCCCAGAATGTGTCTGTGAAGTTTCAGCAAAAAATACACCACAGATTATTTATTATAGGATGTTTTGAAGCCCCTATATGGGTGCCAGCAAAAACACGCTGTTTTCATGTGTGTCTCTTTAAATGCAAATGAGCTGCTGCTCCCCGCCCCCTTTTCATAATAGGGTGGAGCCTTTACAGCTCGCTAGTTTGGATAAACGACAACAACAACTGGAGTGTGGAGAACCTCACACAGCGAGTAGAATTCGCAAAGATGGATAAATACCAACTGTTTGACAAAGCTAATTTTCAGAACATGCAAGTACGTTATATTTTGTGAATGTACACAAATGGCCTTTGTGAATGTGCTGGTTAGGATGCTATACGGTGGCTAAAGTTACCATTGTCTCTGTATTCACAGAGATCAGAGCTATGTCAGTTTTATTTTTAAGAAGTAATAAAAGTGCACTTCTGAATTGTACAGGCGGTGAGCATTTTCAGGTTAAAAATAACAAGCTCTGGTCTCTGTGAATACCGGAAGCGACAATAGTAGCTTTAGCCACATTAGCACATTCAGAAAGGCCATTTGCAAACACACATTATAAAGTGCAGTGATTGCGTGTTCTGGATATGAAGTTGGACCACAAAGAATTGGATTTGATCCATCTTTGAGAAACAACTATTGTGCAAATCCTGCATTTACTGACCCTCGTTTGCAAAGCAGTCCAGTGTACAATGATTCACACAAACATATATGAATTTAGCTCATTTCTGGGGCACATTCCCTTCACAAATAAAATGAATCCACTGTAACCTCAGTGGCTCAGATGCCAGGAGAACAGTTGTAATGTTTAAATAGATGAGACATCTTATGGCTAGCTGCTCTAGTCTACTTTTGCCATGGCGTTAGAACTAGTACACCATTGTCGCTTGCAAAAACAAAATGGCGGCGCTGTAGGTGGAAACGTGCAGATTAAGGGGCGGTAATATAATAAGATCCCCTTCCTACGTCATTAGGGGAGCGAAATCTGAGCAGCTCGTTTTTCCTCATGCTTGCAGAGAAAGGCTTACCAAAACAAAGTTACTGGGTTGTTCTTTTTTTTAACGTTTTCTGGGTTGGTAGATGCACCAGGGACCCGATTATAGCACTTAAACACGGAAAAAGTCAGACTTTCATGATATGTCCCCTTTAATATTTAGACCACTTGTATTATTAATTGTTTCAGGATGTGAAGAGAGTTTCAACCAGTGTAACAAAAAGTGTTTATAAAAGAAATTCCCTACCCTATCTTTAATACATAGTAAAATCATCCTTTTGTGGCTCTATCTGCAATGCTTTTCATGTGGAGGTCAAAGCTGTGCATGATACTTGTGTGGAGAGGTGCATTTAAGCCCTAATGCTCGTTATGTGAAAGGGCCATTGCTCATAATTTTTCTTCTGGCGTGTGTCTGTGGAACACTCTCACGAGGAACTTCTTCCAAAGCTTCACAGTGGTCTACTAAATCTACTCAAACACGACACTTATACACACACAGCTCCTGTCAGCAACCCAGCAGTCTCAAAGACGCTTCGGGCAGAAAGCAGCACTTCAACCACCGTAATTGTATTTATTAGTGTAAGCCATAGGGTCAAGCTGAGATCAGGACTGGTACAGGAATAACAGTCTTTGGCAATGAGTGGTCACCATGACGTGACTTCCATACTTTGAACATCTCTAGATGTTAAGATTGTAATTTTGTAAGTTAAAGGGTTAGTTCACCCAAAAATGAAAATTCTGTTGTTAATTACTCACGTCGTTCCAAACCCGTAAGACCTCCGTTCATCTTCGGAACACACATTAACATATATTTGATTAAAGCCGCAGTCTGTAAGTTTTGCCTCCGTGTCGCCATCTCTGTTTGAAACCTAAATTGCAGTTATTTGCGGAGTTATCATCTGTACGTGAGTTGTGCGTTGGCGCGGCTCCTCAGCGCAGATGAATCTAATGTTTTGATGAGTGTGTGCAGCTAAGTTTCTGTCACCGCACCGGTGTGGATACTGTACTTCAGAATCACAGATTCTACGTCTTGGAGTATAACCTAAATAAGAATTTTCACCAGAAAATGTAATCTGAACAAGTAACATGTCTGCCACTTTTGGGAGCAAAACATTACAATAAATCGTGTTACCAACGGTGATTAAATCTAACGATCGCTTGTATAACATCAAACCGTGCAAATTATTATTATTGTTATACTTTGTTCTCAAATTGTTAATGTTAACAGCATTAGCATTGCGTGACTAAGTGTATTTAGTGTTTATTAGCGTTACCTGTAGATTTCAATTTCCGTACAGTCTAATCTTTTGCTTTTGACTACGGGTGAATCTCCAGTTGTCACTGATGATTGTCATTTGGGCCTTTCTGGATTACAATCCACCATCAAAATGATAAGTTTAATTACTCCAGCTGCTGTGAGAAAAGGCTATAAATGATCCGCTGCAGAACATGCTCCTCACGTGCGTTACTACTACTAGCCGGACTCCTTCTTTATGTATACAGACGTGACGTAATGACGCAAAGACATGCTTGAAATTCCCACGGAAAACCACCAATACCACTCTAATTATAACACATTATTATTTAAATAATGTAATAATATAAATTGATTTTAGATCATTTTTAACCAAAAAAAGTTACGGACTGCAGGTTTAAATCTGAGAGCTCTCTGACCCATTCATAGACTGCAATGTTACTACAACTTTCAAGGTCCAGAAAGGTAGTAAAGACATTGTTAAAATAGTCCATGAAGCGATGAGAATACTTTTTGTGCTCAAAAACAAATAAAAATAACTTTATTCAACAATCTCTTCTCCTCTGTGCCAGTCTCCTATGCGATTCACGCAAGCACCACAAAGCATGCGATCATGTGATCGTGCTCGGCTAATAGTGAGCCGGTGTTTTGCCATAAAACTAGGAAGCGCTGTACTTTGTGAATAGCCCAACAAAGTGAACAGCGTAAGAGAGTTACAGGGAAGAGAAGAGATTGTTGAATAAAGTCGTTATTTTTGCGCACAGAAAGTATTCTCGTCGCTTCATAACATTAAGGTTGAACCACTATTCACATGGACTATTTTAACGATGTCTTTACTGCCTTTCTGGACCTTAAAAAGTTGCAGTAACGTTGCAGCCTATGAATGGGTCAGAGAGCTCTCGGATTTCATCAAATATATCTTAATTTGTGTTCCGAAGACGAACGAAGGTCTTACGGGTTTGGAACGACATGAGGGTGAGTAATTAATGACATTTTCATTTTTGGGTGAACTAACCCTTTAGGCTAAAACTAACCCTTAAGGCTAAAACTTGAGGATCAGCAATATATTTCAACCCTTGGTCTCGACGTAGATCTCAGGTAAGGCAATCAAAAAGTAGCTTTACAATACCGTCCATCAGCTATGAATCCCAGTATAGCACAAACAAATGGCATACAATCTTAAAATTAACATGAAACGGAATTCACAAGCCATATCTTATCTTGTAAAATGTGTGGTCAGTACCGCCACTCCCTATAGACAAGAGTACGTGTGATAAAAATTCAAAAGCGAAAGTGAAAAGCAAGCGTGCATTCAAAAGTGATTTCAATATAATTACCCAACTATATAATTGTAAGAGAACGCAAAATCATTGAAATATATCTCATATTTTTCCACCCTTTAGGTGCTCCGTAGAATGCACCATTTCCTTTCCGAATAAGGTATTCGAATTTGAGCCCATCACTAGTTGGAAGGGACTTTGCTTTATCCATTAGGAACTGATTGGATCATGAAAGATGGGATACCAGAATACAGTCAATTAAGAGTACATCAACATTAATCTGAATAAACTTGAAAATGCATCTTTTAAATCTAAGTTTTGGCCTTCTGACACTGAGGTGGCAATTTTTGTCAGATGAAAATGTTTTTTTATAGATGCTCACCCAAGTAGATAAATTTGAAAGTGTTGTGGACTGTGAGAATTGAGGTACTCCAAAACGATGCATGTTTAGTCGTGTGATACATATTGTACCCATATTTATCTCTGGTTGTACTGGAATTGTTGTGCCTGCTATTCACTTTCATAGACTCATTAAAGATAAATTTTACTTTGTACAATCTTCATATAACACTCCTAAAATATGACTTGCTGTCCTTGCGTAATAGACCTGGAATGGCGATTTTAAGTGTGACCTGGAATATTTTGCTAATAAAATGATTGTGCCAGAAGAATGGTGTGAGAAATTTTTATACCTGATCTCTCTGTATTATCTCAGTGAGCTTTTATTCTGTTTTACGCATGCACTGTAAGGTGACTGAAGCATTTTCCATAGTTTCAATAGGGTTTCAATAGAAGCAGACACACCCTGTCAGTTTAAATCTAGACTAAAAACACATCTCTTTACTATGGCATACACATAAAACATTATCAATTTATATTATTCAAATCAGTTAAATGATTGTTAGGCTGCATTAACTAGGTCAGCCGGAACCGGGAACACTTCCAATAACACCTGATGTACTCGTTACATCGTAAGAAGAATGGCATCTACGCTAATGTTAGTCTCTCTGTTTATCCCGAGGTTTACTGCAGTCAGCCGGATCCGGGCCGTATCCAGATCAGATGGTGGATCTGCGCCTAGACATGACGAATGCATCCCTGAAATGTCTGCAGAGACCGTGTCAATTAAACTCCCCCCTGTAAATGCCGCATCGCCACGACATCCTCATTAAACCCGACTCCGGCGTGACGACTCCAATCTTTCGAATAATCTTACGAATATCTTTCGATCTAATATGACTTCTGACCTGTAATGTTGCCAGAATCATAATCATACACTATTTGTTCGTCGGCCAGAGGAGAACTGGCACCCCGACTGAGCCTGGTTTCTCCCAAGGTTTTTTTCTCCATTCTGGCCCTGAAGGAGTTTTGGTTCCTTGCCACCGTCGCCTTTGGCTTTTGGCTTGCTCAGTTGGGGACACCAAATTTTCAACTATATTACTGATTTGCCCGCATTGACACTATATGATAATTGAAATGAGCTGGATGACATCACCGTTTTCTCCAGAGCGGCTGTACAGCCGAATAAAATTCTGTTGCATTATTTTCCTGTTAACACTGTGAAGCTGCTTTGATTCAATCGGCATTGTAAAAAGCGCTATATAAATAAAGGTGACTTGACTTGACTTGTAAGTGTACATTGACTGGCCGAACGCATGCCATACGAAACACCAGCACCCGCCATTTTTAAAAAGCCATGTAAACACACAGTTTACATATACTTACTCCACGAGCTAACTTCACGAACATGGAAAACAGCGATAGATGGACCGACTCCAAAGCACTTCTCAACTTTTACGTTAGATGTTGATGTTGTTGAATGCCGCTGTTGGCTGGCTTAAGCCACTTCAAAGTTCCTACTGGTGCTGTGAATGCAACCAGGAAAATAGCCCTAGGGAAACATTTAGTTCTTGGGGGACCGCCCTGGTGACTAGTTCCTATAACTGAGTTCCTGTAACTACCTGCTGTGAAAGTCCCTAATGTGGACATGGCAAGCAACTTCTGGAAAGGCTTGAAAATGCTAGTGTGGACAGAGAGTATTGTTTCTAAATGAAAAATGCCAGTTTCAGATACATCTGGATAAATGTGGACGTAGCCTAAGGATTAGTTCCCTTCTAAAACACTGACACCCACTTTTAAGGAACCCACTTTTCTCATTGTATCCCAATGGTAACTCCTCTTTTTCTAATCTGTCCTTATTATTGCCTTAATCTTTATTACATTAACATAAGTAAGCATTAAATTAATGTCAACTATTGGCTGCATTACCTACTACAGTAATCTATAACTATGCCTAAACAGCTCTTTGTCAACTGGTTAGCAGCATTAACAAATAGACCAAACACATGTGGCCTAGTTGACACCAACCAAAAATGAAACTCATTTCACTTCAAGCTATTTTTTCTTTGGAATCTTGATAATGAATCTTGCACAATAAGACCATAATCATGTATTAAAGGGATAGCTCACACACACACACGCACACACACAAAGAAAATTCTGACATAATTTACTAAGAAATTAAGTCATACAGGTTTGGAACTACATGCGGTATACAGTGCATGCTGTATGTGTACTACTTTATGCATATATTTCCCTCATCTTGTTCTTTCTTCCTCATAACCAAGACAAGCTAGTCACATCTTTAACAGTGGCCTCTCCAATTTCATTCATTACTCATCAGTTTTACAGTAGCTTTCCATTCTGCTATTGCCACAGACAGTGCCTCCCTTTGAGGAGATAACAACTCCTCACCAGGAAGGAGCTCAAACATGTGGCTGAAGGGCACACCTCACATGACAATAACGAAACTGGAACAAGCAGATGGTCAGATCAATCAACTTAGGCCCTGTTTACACCTGGTATTAAGATGTGTTTTGGTCGATCGGATCACAAGTGGGCGACGCTAAATACAGGTGTAAACAGGGTCTAAAACGTTTTGAGCTTGTCCACTTTCAACCATTTCCAGAGGTAGTCGAAAACCGGATTGCTTTCGTAATGTAGACGCTTGTGGTCGAATGCGATCGAACAGCCACAAAAGACCGTCTACTCTCCACCTATTGACCCAACGCGTAAACATTATGGGAAGCGTGCTAGCCAGACGGGATTTAAACTTTGTTGGCTGGAGACCCAAGTTTGGTTTGAAGATGAAAAATGTACCAAGCACAATGTTCTCTCACCATTCCTGATTTCTAACACACTTTCAGAACAGAAACGAAAGCTGATGCTCTCCGTCGTCTCATAAGTGAGTTTATTTTGTCCATTAGATCGAAAGATCCGAAAAAACCCTTACATTTACCCGCCCATAGACCCTCCCCTTGAAGAAATCAGGACAGAAGTGTTTGAAAGTGGACAAAAGAGACGGATTAAAACACCAGGTGTAAACGGGAATGTGTCTCCCTCGTCTACTTGTGATCCGATCGACCAAAACGCATCTTAATACCAGGTGTAAACCGAGCCTAAAAGTCTAATAGGGAAATTTTGAAAACGCTTCTCAGGCTACATCTTTGTGGAACATCAAACCATGTGCTCAAACAAGAGGCATACATGCCAATGCCTTCAAGAAAAGTTGGTGTGGTGCATTTATGAACAATTTATGATTTTATAACATTGGACTCTGTATGTCAAGCATTTATGGATTCCAGAAAGGTGTTGCATTACTTCAAGACAGTTCTTCAAGATGGCGTAAGCCAGATGCCATCATGATTTCTCCTGCTAAAACTTTTAACTCACAAGTTCGTCTGGTTCTTTGGTTTATTCCTTAGAATAAAGGTTTTTATTTCACTTAGTCTCTGAGGGCATCTTTTCATGTTGTTTGTGAACTTCCAGTATCAAGTGTATGTGTGTGTGATCACTTGAGTAAATATGCACAGGAGTCTGAATGATTTAAAGCTAGTCCTAGTAACAAATCCTCCTTGAGCTTGTGTAGTACACTGGGATATGAGCATGATAAATAGGAAGCTTCTGTACTCAAGTGGAACAAAGTCACAAGACAAAGTGCTTTACGGTAACACTTTGCATTACATTGTTGTTACTAGAAATTACAATCAGTTCATTATTTCAGTAGTATTATTCAGCACTTGTTTATGTACAGTAACTGTGTTGTAAAGTGTGGCCAGTTATTTGAAATCTACTATATTTGCATAAGAATGTACTGTAAGTTACATAGTTCTGCATACTTCATGCATCTTGGTCTATAAGGGTACTTATACCCCCACATGCATTTTTTATTTATTTAATATAGTTATTTACTGACTTACCTTTAGTTGAAATGGATGGATCTCATTTAGAGAGTGTCTTCTGAGTTTTTTAGTGAGGGTCTTCAGCATTCTGCCCTTCTTTCTTTGTTCTCAGCTTAGTTTAAGAGATCACTTCTTCAAATGACAGATTCCTATCTGATACATAATTGGACCGATCAGCTCTTTCTACGAACAGTCAATGCGTGTATTCAGAGATGTTCAGCTCCATGCAAACAAACTCATGCTGAAACACAAATAAACACCGATCATGAGTTCCCAGAGGCAGAACAACAGCAGATCTCCGTGCAGGAGGAACCCGGTCTGTTTTTAAAGTTAAGTCTCATAACTTGGTCTAAACATCCATCATTCTGATGAAGGTAAATGCATTAAATCGAACTGTTTAAGTCCTGTATGGTGTTGAATTGATCAGCGACAGTGACACGTCAAAAACGTTTTTAAAATCCAGAAGGGTAAAAACAATGCTAATCTTACTCCAAACGACAGATGGACGATGAAGCTAATGTGTGTCTAATTAAAAAAAAAGTCTCCATAGAATCTCAATCGCACTCATACACGCACGCACACACACTCACACATACACACATACGTATGCGCACTACACATACTACTCGCTCTAGCTCATGCTCGTCGCGCTCTCTCATTGGTTGCTTAAACCGATGATGTCATTGCGTTCTAAAAGGAGGCGGGACAGTAATATCTTAAAGGGATATGAAGAGCTTTGCAGGGTCTGGCTCAAGTGGGATGCGTTTATTTAGGAACAAGTGGAGCACTCCTAATAGTAGTGAGGGCCTAATATTAATTTTAGCACTTGGACGCTGCATTGACTATTTACATAGACTATAGACGTAGACTATAGTTCATTTTCATATAGGCCTAGTGATGTCTAAAATGTTATGATGTTTTAGAAATGTCATCATCACTTTTCACACACACACACACACACAATGTGGGGACTTTCCATAGACATAATGATTTTTATACTGTACAAACTGTATATTTTACCCTAAACCTACCCATCACAGAAAACTTTCTGCATTTTTACAAAAAAACATCACTTAGTATCATTTAAAAGCTGTTTTCCTCATGGGGACCAAAAAATGTTCCAACAAGGACAAGGATACAGGCTATTCATTTTCTTAATTTATGTACACTATATTGCCAAAAGTATTGGGACACCCCTCCAAATCATTGAGTTCAGGTGTTCCAATCACTTCCATGGCCACAGGTGTATAAAATCAAGCACTAGGCATGCAGACGCTTCTACAAACATTTGTGAAAGAATGGGTCGCTCTCAGGAGCTCAGTGAATTCAAGCGTGGTACTGTGATAGTTTGCCACCTGTGCAATAAGTCTATTCGTGAAATTTCATCACTACTAAATATTCCACGCTCAACTGTTAGTGGTATTATAACAAAGTGGAAGCAATTGGGAACAACAGCAACTCAGCCACGAAGTGGTAGGCCACGTAAAATCACAGAGCGGGGTCAGCGCATGCTGAGGAGCACAGTGCACAGAAGTCGCCAAACTTTCTGCAGATTCAATAGCTACAGACCTCCAAACTTCGTGTGGCCTTCAGATTAGCTCAAGAACAGTGCGTAGAGAGCTTCATGGAATGGGTTTCCATGGCTGAGCATCTGCATCCAAGCCTTACATCACCAAGTGCAATGCAAAGCGTGGGATGCAGTGGTGTAAAGCACGCCGCCACTGGACTCTAGAGCAGTGGAGACGTGTTCTCTGGAGTGATGAATCACGATTCTCTGTCTGGCAATCCGATGAAACGAGTCTGGGTTTGGCAGTTACCAGGAGAACGGTACTTGCCTGATAGATAGATAGATAGATAGATAGATAGATAGATAGATAGATAGATAGATAGATAGATAGATAGATAGATAGATAGATAGATAGATAGATAGATAGATAGATAGATAGATAGATAGATAGATAGATAGATAGATAGATAGATAGATAGATAGATAGATAGATAGATGGATAGCTAACCAATAAAAAAAAATATTTTTTAAGAAAGCAATGTCTTAACACTATTTTATCACAATGTTGTTTCTTGCAGTGTGGTTTTATTGAAGATAAGCCAATTAACATCTCATTATAGCAGACCTACACTTCATATATAATTTAGGGTGATTGGGAATAGAGAAGATGAAAATGTAGTAACACAATATGACCAATAGAGGGCACTGTCTTTTTAAAAATGAATGTGTTGCCCGTGGCCTTTTTTTCTTTTTTTTTTTGTCTGTTGATGAATCCTAAATTTAATAAGATGAAGCTGATTTTGGCCAAGGAATTAGCTCTGTTTGACATCAGATGTATACTGAAATGCATGTTATGAGTTAGGATAGCTATGCCGTTTTGCATTTGACTTGTTCAGACTTGGAATTTGTCCCATAGACCTACTAGTATTATGCTGCCCTCGGAATTTTCTTATCCCCACTTCTGAAGTCGTGATTACGTGCTCATCGCATTCAAGTTCTGACTTGAGAGGACGTTTATGTCCATTTTTTTAACTAGGAAACTAGTTCAAATACACAATAGGCAGCTTAAAGGGATAGTTCGCCCAAAAATGAAAATTCTGTCATCATTTACTCACCCTCAAGTTGTTTCAAACCTGTATGAGATTCTTTCTTCTGTTGAACACAGAAGATATTTTTAAGATTATGGCTAACCAAACAGTTGATGGACCCCATTGACTTCTATTGTAGTAAAAAAAAAAAATACTATGGAAGTCAATGGGGTCCATGAACTGTTTGGTTACTGACATTCTTCAAAATATCTTCTTCTGTGTTCAGCAGAAGAAAGAATCTCATACAGGTTTGAAACAACTTGAGGGTGAGTAAATGATGACAGAATTTTCATTTTTGGGTGAACTATCCCTTTAAGAGACATCATAGGTAGGGGAATGATGAGAGATTTGACACGGATCTGTCCAGTGAGAACAGGACACCAGGCATGAACTGCATTCTTCTTATTTACATTAATATGGTGTTAAAATTTCTCCAAATTAATTGCGAAACTCTGGCAGAAGTAAACACTTCAAAAAATGCCATTAAAGAAATAATTGTATTATTATGATGATCTCAATTCCGCAGTTGGTCAACAGGAGGCGCTGTATGACCGATCACTGATGAAGAGCTACAGCAAGAATAACAGGAAGTATATCTGCCTATGTATGCATGTTCTGTATGTATGTCCATAAGAGACAGTAAACATTATCTCTGTGTGTGGGTGTCCTGGTGAAACCTACATTATGGGGACAAAATGTCCCCACAAAGATGGCAATATTCAGAATCCTTGTGGGGACATTTTTTGGTCCCCATGAGGAAAACTTATAAGCTTATAAATCATACTAAGTGATTGAAAATGTAAAAATGCAGAAGGTTTTCTGTGAGGAGTAGGTTTAGGTTTAAGGGATAGAATATACAGTGTGTACAGTATAAAAATCTTTATGTCCATGGAAAATCCCCATAAAACATGAAAACGTATGTGTGTGTGTGTGTGTGTGTGTGTGATCAACAGGAAAATAATGATCAATGATGCAAACAGAATTCAATTCTGCTGTAAAGCAGCTCTAAAAAGACAATAGTGTCTCATTTCAGTTTAGTGTTGATTCAGTTCAGTTCAGTAACTGTGTACACTGCAAAAAATGCTCTTTTTACTTAGTATTTTTGTATTGTTTCTAGTCTAAATATCTAAAAATTCTTAAATCAAGATGTATTTATTAGATAAGTAAAATGACATAAGATATTTTTTCTTGTTTTCTTGAAAATAAAATCAAAATTAAAAGAGTTTTTGCTTAAAACAAGCAAAATTATCTGTCAGTGGGGTAAGAAAAATAATCTTGTTTCTGATTGAAATCTTGTTTCTGTCCCAAACAGAAATAAGATTATTTTTCTTACCCCATTGGCCGATAATTTTGCTTGTTTCCCCAGAAAACAAGAAAAAATATCTTACTTATCTAGTAAATGCATCTTGATTTAGGAATTTTTAGATATTTGGACTGGAAACAAGACAAAAATACTAAAAAAAAAAAAAAAAATAAAAATGAAGTGAGTTTTTGCTTAAAACAAGCTAAATTATCTGCCAATGGGGTAAGAAAAATAATCTTGTCTCTGTTTGGGACAGAAACAAGAATTCAATCAGAAACAAGATTATTTTTCTTACCCCATTGGCAGATAATTTTGCTTGTTTTAAGCAAAAACGCACTTCATTTAGATTTTTTTTTTTCCAGAAAACAATAAAAAATATGTCATTTTACTTATGTAGTAAATGCATCTTGATTTAAGAATTTTTAGACATTTGGACTGGAAACAAGACAAAAATAGGCTACTAAATAAGAAAATAATTTTTGCAATGATTCAGGTACATATGAGTTATGAATGAACATGAATTAACAAATGTACACACACACTGTAGCCTATGTGTGTGTGGATTGAAGAAAAAATAAATTTCACATGCGATGAGAACATTTCACTTTTAGCCTGCTTATTAGTCATCCTGCCCAATAAATGGCAACAACATCAAACAAATCTGTTGCATCCACGTCAGTGTTTTTTCTTTGGGCTCCCTTTGTGCCAAGCAGAACTAAAAACAAACTGATGACATGTGGAGCGTTGTGACCTTCACACCCTTGTTGCAGCACACAAACGCTCTCAGCCTACTTGTCCTGAACGACACTGACTTTCCAGGTGCGCGCAGCCCACACCGCCCACCGCTCTCTGGACCAGTTCAGCCCGTCTCTTCCTCCCCTGTGACTCTCACCCACTGACCCACTGGCGGAAAGCGTGGGCACCGTGCGTCCGAGAGTCCGCTTTTAGAATGCCAGATGGCTATTTTCTTCCCCGAGCACTCTAAAAAAGGACAGAGTTACGTAAAACTAGCACTGCTAAGAACGCTGGTCCTGGAGAGATCTTTAGAGAACAAAGGAAGCGTGTCTGTATCAAACAAGAAGTTCAATCTGTGTGTCTTTTAAAAATAACACAAGCGAATGTGTGAATATAAAGCAGAGATGAGTCGCTTTTTAAAAAAGATATTTTTCACTTTGAACACACTGTCATGTGGATCTAATGGCATGTGATTCAAACACAGCAAAACATTATAGGTCACTTTTTCCATTTTAACACCAAATGTCATTGATATTTATAGCACAAATCATGACTTGCACATGCAGATATGTTATAAGTAGTTTTGTTATGACATTGCTGGTGGTGACAGGAAATGACCATGTCCTCTTGGAGAAGGTGTGGGTGTGCATATCAGCATATCTGAAAAAATAAAGCAACGTCAGCTTTTGTGGTTAAAAGTGACGTGCAAGTTTATTGTCTAAGTGCATACCACAAAATAGAGTCGTGTTTTGCAAAATGGAAACTGTTGGAAAAATGGAGATATGACATTAAACTGACCTTCTGCTGAAGTGATTCAGATCCAAACTGTGGATTTCAACATGTTCCAGTGATCTCAGAGCAGGTTTATATATCTATAAAATATAATGCACTGTATTATTTAACCAATGTCAAGAATAGATTGTTTATCTAGTAGATTAGTGAACCTGATTTCACCAAGTACAATATGTTCCTGGATCAACATCATTGTTTATCCTGGAACAACATTTCAATCAACCAATAAGATTTGAGAGACAAGTTTACGGTTTATGTCAAGTTTAGGCTTACAACCAGGGTTAGGTGCTTCTACATCAGTGTTATTCATCATTTCCCTCTGATTTTAGGGATAACTTATGGGTAGGGTTAGGGGTCGTGGTTGGGTTAGGACTAAATTTTGCGGACAGGAATGTTGTTCCAGTATTAACAAAATATATTGATCCAGGAACATGTCTTACTTGGCAAAACCATAGTAGATTAGTGGTGTCTGTCCACAGATCTGTTTCTCCGTATGGTGATTACTTACAAAGCCATCTCTATTATGAATTCTAAAGCCCAAAGTACACCTCGGCCCTTTCGTCCGCGTGCTGCCCAATGGCTGTATCCGAAATCGCATACTTCCTCACAAGACTATATAGTAGACAAAAAACAGTAGGCCTATGTGACAAAATTAGTATGTCCGAATTCACAGTACTCATAAAAGAGTAGGCAAAAAGTACCCGGATGACCTACTACTTCCGGTGTGGTGAGAAATCGGGTCCCCCCAGGAATCGGGTCTCCTTTAGGACCCCAAGTGATCCCATTAGTTCAACTGACTTTTAATGGGTAGTATTTTTAGCACCTGATTACAATTCCTGCAAAATCATGTTATGATTTATATTGTTTAAAATGTGTTATAATGACCATTAATGTCTTTTAAATGACATGGTTCATATACAAACCCGATTCCAAAAAAGTTGGGACACTGTACAAATTGTGAATAAAAAAGGAATGCAATAATTTACAAATCTCATAAACTTATTTTATTCACAATAGAATATAGATAACATATCAAATGTTGAAAGTGAGACATTTTGAAATGTCATGCCAAATATTGGCTCATTTTGGATTTCATGAGAGCTACACATTCCAAAAAAGTTGGGACAGGTAGCAATAAGAGGCCGGAAAAGTTAAATGTACATATAAGGAACAGCTGGAGGACCAATTTGCAACTTATTAGGTCAATTGGCAACATGATTGGGTATAAAAAGAGCCTCTCAGAGTGGCAGTGTCTCTCAGAAGTCAAGATGGGCAGAGGATCACCAATTCCCCCAATGCTGCAGCGAAAAATAGTGGAGCAATATCAGAAAGGAGTTTCTCAGAGAAAAATTGAAAAGAGTTTGAAGTTATCATCTACAGTGCATAATATCATCCAAAGATTCAGAGAATCTGGAACAATCTCTGTGCGTAAGGGTCAAGGCCGGAAAACCATACTGGATGCCCGTGATCTTCGGGCCCTTAGACGGCACTGCATCACATACAGGAATGCTACTGTAATGGAAATCACAACATGGGCTCAGGAATACTTCCAGAAAACATTGTTGGTGAACACAATCCACCGTGCCATTCGCCGTTGCCGGCTAAAACTCTAGAGGTCAAAAAAGAAGCCATATCTAAACATGATCCAGAAGCACAGGCGTTTTCTCTGGGCCAAGGCTCATTTAAAATGGACTGTGGCAAAGTGGAAAACTGTTCTGTGGTCAGACGAATCAAAATTTGAAGTTCTTTTTGGAAAACTGGGATGCCATGTCATCCGGACTAAAGAGGACAAGGACAACCCAAGTTGTTATCAGCGCTCAGTTCAGAAGCCTGCATCTCTGATGGTATGGGGTTGCATGAGTGCGTGTGGCATGGGCAGCTTACACATCTGGAAAGGCACCATCAATGCTGAAAGGTATATCCAAGTTCTAGAACAACATATGCTCCCATCCAGACGTCGTCTCTTTCAGGGAAGACCTTGCATTTTCCAACATGACAATGCCAGACCACATACTGCATCAATTACAACATCATGGCTGCGTAGAAGGATCCGGGTACTGAAATGGCCAGCCTGCAGTCCAGATCTTTCACCCATAGAAAACATTTGCCGCATGATAAAGAGGAAGATGTGACAAAGAAGACCTAAGACAGTTGAGCAACTAGAAGCCTGTATTAGACAAGAATGGGACAACATTCCTATTCCTAAACTTGAGCAACTTGTCTCCTCAGTCCCCAGACGTTTGCAGACTGTTATAAAAAGAAGAGGGGATGCCACACAGTGGTAAACATGGCCTTGTCCCAACTTTTTTTGAGATGTGTTGATGCCATGAAATTTAAAATCAACTTATTTTTCCCTTAAAATGATACTTTTTCTCAGTTTAAACATTTGATATGTCATCTATGTTGTATTCTGAATTAAATATTGAAATTTGAAACTTCCACATCATTGCATTCTGTTTTTATTCACAATTTGTACAGTGTCCCAACTTTTTTGGAATCGGGTTTGTACTAACTGAAGCTATAGGTTGTGAAATCAAGCATTTCTTGTTCGTTTTTTTTTTTTTTATTTTTTTTTTTAATTTAGCTTATGTACTAGCATAGCATACAACTACCAGATTAGCCTGCTATCTTAGCTTATATTAGGTATGTTTTTTTGCTTCCAATATAGTTCCCAATGACATTTTCAAATGAATGATGTTTGTGTGCAAAGTCCATTATATAGTGCACACGCACCAAACATGTCTTTCTGCACTCACGGCCAAAGTTGGAGCGGAACACAGAAAATGAAGTAGGCCTATGCCTGCACCTTTTGAAAAGAAAAGTGAGTGTTCCTTACCTGTACAAACCCTTCCAAGATGGTAGGGTGTTGTGGGTGGCTGCCAAAGTGTTCTGAGAGGTCATTAGCACATTTTTATGTGGTTGCTAATGTGTCCTGGATGATTGCTAAGGTGTTCTGGGTGGTTGCTTACAGTCTTAAAAAGAATAGTTTACCCCAAAAGGAGATTGAAATGAACAGATGTAATGACCTTTGGTTCCTTCCTGTGTTTACCTGTTCCCGTTGCTAGTTTATGTGGCTAGTTATTCATTAGTTATGTTCACCTGTGTCTTGTTTGGTCATTTAGCTATGTAATTTAAATCCTCAGATTGGTTCTTCCCTTTGTCCTGTACTGTCTTTGCATAAATGTTATTACAGTGATTCTTGCTTTCTGGATTGCAGTTTTTGTAAATAAAGTAAATCAGATGCAATTTAGATCCTCTTCCCTTGCCTGCACTGTGACCAGGTTTTCTCAACAAAACACGCCCAATTGCTACTCAAAACCCAACCGCGTTTCCGTGTTCTGGGTGTTGTTTTGATGGGGTTCCCTTACTAAAATTCGCATTCCTGGAGCTAAATTGTGTAATGAAGCCTTGTTTACTGAAATCACATGCTTTGGCAGTTTGATTTGAAAGAAATGATTCACAAAGGTTTCAAAGCTTCACAAAGCGCGTTTCGAAAGTGCAACAGAATGAACGGACAGAATAAATTGCCTCAATCATCAATTATTCTCAAATTGTCCCAAATCTGTATGATTTTAACAAAAAGCCAATAGGATTTTTCCGCTGGCTTTTAGATTATTGCTGAAAATATGATAATCTGAATAATAATCTTCACAAATGATCACAATGTTCATGAATTTTGAAGCCTAAATACAGAATAAAAAAGCTAAACGTAGGTTATAAACTAACTACACCACTGTCGCATGACTTCAACATCACCACCATTAAGTTTCTGACAGCTCTTTCAGTCTTGACTTTAAAAAAATTTCCCTGAAAATGTCTGAGTTAGAATAGTTTCCAAGAGTGCAATTATAAACACAACAGGGCTGTGAAAGTGACAAGTGAGTAGATGAGTGCGACTGATGACAACCTACATGGTCCCATTTAGCACAAGTAATTTTTCAAGACAGGCATTCAACAAAAAACCCATTTAAAACCCTATTGACTTCAGGACGATGGAACTGGAAGTGCTAAAATGCTAGTGCTTCCCGGTTTTGGCCACACCATCCCTCCAGCCCTCTGGCGGGTCACTACTTCAGTGTAAGTATATTGGATACTTTTGCTCATTTTATCGCCCAGCTGATCGCTTCGTTGACAAGTAATAGCACAGCACTTAAAAGCTACATGATTTGAGGTATCATTTACGTCTGTAGCACAGACTAGCAGGATGAGTATGCCTGTGTTTAATATTTAGTGGTTTGTTCCAATCCATGACAATATATGAGTAATAGTAATCGTGATACTTTCCTTAGACTCATGCAGTCACATCCCAGCAGCTCACTTCATATTTAACTCCTAGGACAGACAGTTTGAGCATATCCTTTGTTAGCGTAGTGCTTAAAGCAATAGAGTGCAACAGTGCCTGGCCACTTTTTCAGTGGCGTTGGTTCCGGTGTTGTGCCGAATTCTGACCCCCTGCCAGATTATTACCCCCCTAGTATTGGTAGGTTTAGGAGTAGGTGTGGGGGAGGGGTTAGGAATAGGCAATCAGGTACCGACTTCAACGAGGGGGTAATAATTTGACGGGGTTGAAATTCGGCACATTTTTTTTCATTTCTCCCAAAGGGATTTCAAAAAAGTCTTCGTTAAAGCGATATAAGCCATGACCGAAATCAACCAGCTACGAGGAGAATCATAACATTACACACTTTTATTTAAAGCAACAAAGTATTTGAAAATTGGACAAAATACAAAGGTACAAGACTGTGTACTTAACGGCTTTAGTAAGAGAAAGAACTACAATCCCATGAAGCATTGCGAACAACATAATCAAATTAAAAACGCCATTAAAAATTCTCATTAATGTTGATATATATATATATATATATATATATATATATTATATACAAACCCGATTCCAAAAAAGTTGGGACACTGTACAAATTGTGAATAAAAACAGAATGCAATGATGTGGAAGTTTCAAATTTCAATATTTAATTCAGAATACAACATAGATGACATATCAAATGTTTAAACTGAGAAAATGTATCATTTTAAGGGAAAAATAAGTTGATTTTAAATTTCATGGCATCAACACATCTCAAAAAAAGTTGGGACAAGGCCATGTTTACCACTGTGTGGCATCCCCTCTTCTTTTTATAACAGTCTGCAAACGTCTGGGGACTGAGGAGACAAGTTGCTCAAGTTTAGGAATAGGAATGTTGTCCCATTCTTGTCTAATACAGGCTTCTAGTTGCTCAACTGTCTTAGGTCTTCTTTGTCGCATCTTCCTCTTTATCATGCGGCAAATGTTTTCTATGGGTGAAAGATCTGGACTGCAGGCTGGCCATTTCAGTACCCGGATCCTTCTACGCAGCCATGATGTTGTAGTTGATGCAGTATGTGGTCTGGCATTGTCATGTTGGAAAATGCAAGGTCTTCCCTGAAAGAGACGATGTCTGGATGGGAGCATATGTTGTTCTAGAACTTGGATATACCTTTCAGCATTGATGGTGCCTTTCCAGATGTGTAAGCTGCCCATGCCACACGCACTCATGCAACCCCATACCATCAGAGATGCAGGCTTCTGAACTGAGCGCTGATGACAACTTGGGTTGTCCTTGTCCTCTTTAGTCCGGATGACATGGCGTCCCAGTTTTCCAAAAAGAACTTCAAATTTTGATTCGTCTGACCACAGAACAGTTTTCCACTTTGCCACAGTCCATTTTAAATGAGCCTTGGCCCAGAGAAAACGCCTGCGCTTCTGGATCATGTTTAGATATGGCTTCTTTTTTGACCTATAGAGTTTTAGCCGGCAACGGCGAATGGCACGGTGGACTGTGTTCACCGACAATGTTTTCTGGAAGTATTCCTGAGCTCATGTTGTGATTTCCATTACAGTAGCATTCCTGTATGTGATGCAGTGCCGTCTAAGGGCCCGAAGATCACGGGCATCCAGTATGGTTTTCCGGCCTTGACCCTTACGCACAGAGATTGTTCCAGATTCTCTGAATCTTTGGATGATATTATGCACTGTAGATGATGATAACTTCAAACTCTTTGCAATTTTTCTCTGAGAAACTCCTTTCTGATATTGCTCCACTATTTTTCGCCGCAGCATTGGGGGAATTGGTGATCCTCTGCCCATCTTGACTTCTGAGAGACACTGCCACTCTGAGAGGCTCTTTTTACACCCAATCATGTTGCCAATTGACCTAATAAGTTGCAAATTGGTCCTCCAGCTGTTCCTTATATGTACATTTAACTTTTCCGGCCTCTTCTTGCTACCTGTCCCAACTTTTTTGGAATGTGTAGCTCTCATGAAATCCAAAATGAGCCAATATTTGGCATGACATTTCAAAATGTCTCACTTTCAACATTTGATATGTTATCTATATTCTATTGTGAATAAAATATAAGTTTATGAGATTTGTAAATTATTGCATTCCTTTTTTATTCACAATTTGTACAGTGTCCCAACTTTTTTGGAATCGGGTTTGTATATAAATGACATTATATATGTCATGTAAACAATATATTTTAAGTTTATTGCAAAATATGCATATATATTGAAATATTGTGAGAGTGTAGGGAGACCGACTCGATTATGTAATTCGCAGTGCTTTATGGGAGTGGGCGAAGCTACAGTTTTACTTGTTTGACTCTCTGATTAGTGGAATTTTCTGTACAGCATCATGGGTAATGTAGTTTTTCACCACAAATTCTGCTGTTAAACAATTATTTTACAACTACGTTGAAATAATGCAGGCTGACATCTTCAACAGAAGCAAATACCATCGATTAACAACCTCGCTGCCTTTAAAGGTTTATCGTTATCGTTAAAAATCACTTCCCTATGGAGAAAATAAATAGATTTTTACTTCTGGAACCTGACTGTTGCACTCTATTGTTTTGTACCTTCAGTCTTAATGACGTATGAAAGGAGTATTAAACTCTTCAGTGCACTGCATGTCAATGATTCGAACGTCTTCAAATCATTCTCTGTGGGAAGTGATACTTTCACAAAGTCAGGCCCTTCGAGACATGGAGAGCGGAAGCAATACAATCAGAAGTGTTCCAGTGACTAATAAAGGCTCGGATGTGTTCGGGGTGCTACTTCCTGCGTAACCTTGGCATCAGTTGCTAGGTGATGGATGGAGTGGAGTGTCAAATTTTACCTCAGAACATGATTTAGCAAATGGCTTCTATTTTCTAAAAATGTTCTATTTTTGTTACACTTAAACCATTTAGTTAATACTAGACAATACAGACATACTATACAGCTAAAAATGATGAAAAGAACAAAGGATGTGCAATGATTAGAATCAGAACTTGAGTTGTTCATTTTATTACCAGCATTCGCAGCTTTTCCAGAAGAATTTGGGTTTCCTGCAGTAAGTGTACTGATCTTGTTTTGCCCTCCCTGTTTCTTTCATTCATTCATCTTTTCTCTCTGCCTCCTCTTTCTCCTCATGGCAGATGTCAGCGGCCTCAGTGGGAACAGGAGGGAACACTCCCACTCTCGCTTGCGTCACGGAAAGGAGAGAGGCTTCCGAAAGTGGAAGACAGATGGGAGAGGCATCCATTGATGAGAGCTGAATCCACACAGACTGCGAGTGAGGCGTTTGGCACTCTTGTACTAATGCATTAATGAGTGGTAATGTGAGAGTTAATGTGTGCATAAGATGCAGATGAGTAATGCAAGAACATTTATTTATTTGGTTAGATCCTGTGGGTTCTTCTTGTTGAGTAAATATTTATTGTTATGCTTAATACAATTAATCTTGAAGAAAGTTAGAATTGAAGAATTAATCCTGAGAAAATACATTCTTATCAGTGCTTAATTTAACTGTCAGCTGAAGGCAAAACTAAAGTGTTATTTTTTTTCCTTTGCAGAAGTATTCTAAAAATGATTTCCTGAAATGCTTTTGTTGTAATTCAGAAACCTGTTACATATGGAAGACTCAATGAGAGGGTACAACATCATCTGGTTCTCTGAATTGCCGTCGCCATGGCAACCTGATGCACATCCGTATGACATCACAGCCCACTCAGTCAAACTAGCAGGGACAGAATGTGATTTGAGAGAACACTCTGTGTGAGCACCTGCAGTCTATAAAAGTCTTTGACCAATTATTTATTTCTACAAAATTAAATATATAGTCAGAAAAATCTGTTTTTTTTTTAAATGGTACAGTTTATTGAAACTTTAGACAAAATATTTTAAATCCCCAAACAAGTTTGCACGTGTTTGTTTTTTTAAGGGATGCAACGATATGAAAATTTTGGCTGATACCGATAACCGATAATTCTTTATATTTGAACACCAATAATTGGCCGATAAATCTAAATACAGATTTTTATATAATTTTTGAGAGCATGTGTCCCAAGCACGCAATCATAATGTTCTCATTATAATTTTATGTAGCCTATATGACAGACTTGTCACTGCACGTTTCACTTTACTGTTTTTTCTTTTTTGAAGTGATTCCAATCATATTTCAAGCTATTCAAAACCATCATGGCGAACAGTGCGCATCTCAAGTGTCTCAGCTGAAGGAAATAATCCATTATTTATCAGCTGTACTATATCAGCCAAATGTTTTCCTCGACATCTCACGATTTCGAGGCACTTGAGTTCCCGAACATAATGCATGATGGGATACGCTTAGCCTCCAATACCGCTCCGAAGCCGTATTCGGTAGTACTATTTCCGGTAGATTTTGGAAGTGTGGATCCGTGCACACTGTAAAGGCTAATATTGCCCACAACCCATTGCGCTTTGGAAGAGGATTCAGTTCAGAACTGCAAACACAAGTGTTAAAAAAACCTACAAAACATGGCGGATGTGCGCGACCGACGGTTAAGTATAGAGGTTTAGATAAAGGGGTTTGAGTGACTAATAATCAACATTTAAGCTGATAAAAAAAATTTATTTAATATTATCTGTGTTATATTTCATCTGCAACAACAAAGTGAAATTATAAAGATCCGTTAGGCCATTAACTTTTAAATACCATCATTATATTAGTTCTCCGCTTTTTAAGACCCACGTCTGGAAGATCATCGTGCTACTGCATTAAATTAAAAATAAATTAAATGAAATGTGGAAGATTTAAGGGTGACAAGATGATTGATAGGCCAGTTTACGGTGACATGATGCGTGTAACTAAAGCCGCGTTTCCACCACAGGAACTTTCCCCAGGAACTAGGGACTTTGGGGTGGTACTCAGTGTGTTTCGACCGCAGGAACCGGGGTCTAAATGAAGTTCCGGGTAAAAATTTCCCCCTCAAAACGGCCCTGCTCGCGAGGTAGTACTTTTTCAAAGTTCAGGAACTTTCGGGGGTGGGACTTGGGCGCTGAACATGTTGATTGGTTGAGCTCACCCAGCATTTTATTTCAACCTAAAAGTCAGTTGCGGTGTGTGCAGTAAGAGTCGTTTGCTATTCGAATCAACAATGAAGTTTAAAAAATACGACCAATGAACCGATGACGAGGTTCAGGCTTTATTAAAGTCCCTGTAATGGCAATTCTGAGATTTGTTTCTAAACACATTATAAATGTTAGAAATGTATTGCTGAAACACGTTACAAAGACTGTGAACTGTGTAGTACCGAATTGTGACATTAGACCGTTAAACAGTTTTTCTCCATTTAATTGCTGTGTTCAGGATTTTTTGGGCGGGGCTAAAACGGTGGCTCGATGACGCACTGGAGCCACTGAGCATATGGCCCCTCCCCCAACACTATCATTACTGTTGATGACGCACTGGAGCCACTGAGCCTGGCTCCTCCCCTAACACTATCATAACTAGAGCACATTCGCATCAGTTCGCCGCTCGATCGCGAGTTATTGTCAGTACCGTTAGTTACTACAAGCTACAATTGACAAAACAGCTTACAAAACAAAAACAATGATATCAAGAAGAGGTGGATGAATTTTGTGAACAGCTACCTTGATGGAGAGCTGAGGATCACTACTAATACCTGCCTCTGCAGTGACTTTACACCGGATAGTTTTACAAACTTTCATCGAAGACAACTGGGATTCACTGATAATCCGCTGCAGAATGGGGCCGAACCGACTATCTCGACTATCTCCCATCATCCTCCCGTCCCGCCCCGCCGACATCTGGTGCCGTCGTGAGCTGTACGTGAGTTGTCTTGTGTGCTTACTGCAGCTTTCCCGCGAGTGGGCGTGGTTTCGGTGCCGACAGCGGACACGCCCCCAGCGTTTGAGCGCAGAGAATGCTGCTTATTTTTTCAAGATTTTGATAAGCTATTTTATTTACTTGGCGGATTTTTTTATGATTCAAAACACATTTGTCTGTGGTGTGATAAACTCAGAATACATGTTTAATTTTGATTTTACAGGGACCTGTCTTTAAGTGTATTTGCGGAAGACAGGGGGCTCTGGAAAGTCGCGTGCAGTCCTACGTAACAGGACTAATCTTCACGGTACTTTAGACCGCGATGGAAACGCAGACAGCAGCAGGTCTGGGGGAGAAAGAGTTATTGGGACAAATTGTTCCGAAACAAATTGGAAACGGGGCTTATGTGACAGAGTGTCCGTTAAAAGACGTCATTTAATGCATACTCTTCTGCTACACACTCAAAAGTATGTACTTTTTCTTCACAAAAAGAGTAAATACCTATAGGGCTTTGTATAAGTAGGCGAATTGGGACGCAGGGGTACACTCAACAGCTAGAGAATACCCATAATGCACTGTGAGAGTCGAGCGCCGAATGTGTCTCGCCAGAAGATGATGCCGCAGCTGAATCATCCTTCCATCCATTTTCCAAACCGCTGGTCCAATGTAGGAACAGCGTAATGTCATGCAAGTATAAATTCCTTTTTGACTGGTTATTAAACTGTTCAATTACTGTTTATACATGCTAGTTTCCATGGCAGAGTTCAAGATAAATCTTTCCATTACTACTGGAGCTGCCAGTTTCCTACGTTTCAAATAATTATTAAACAGCGAGCAGAAACTATGCAAAAGCGGCAGCCCTTCTGGCACACTCTCAATTCACATTCGTTTTCATTCACTCCTTCAAGTGAATAGTGAATGAAGGTATATAGGGGGCAATTTCAAACACAGCCATTGTTTCTATGGTTACTGATTATGTTCTTCACCTGTGTCTTGTTTGTTTGCTCGTCTGCTCTGGTATATATTGCCCTGTGTTTCCATCTTGAGTTGGATAGCAAAGCTGTTACACATGAATTTTAATTTGATTTACCTGTTTGAATTGTCTTTGTTCATTAATACTGCTGCAAAAGATCTTCTACTCAACTCTCCTTACAGCACCGTGACAGTTATGTTTACATTATGAAAAACATTCCAGATTTCACAGCAAAAAAACGGGGACTTTTTTAGAATTATACTAAAAGGCCTTTTATTTGTTAAAAAAATCTAAACTGTCAATCAAACAACAGAAGGCATGTTGTGTACAGCAGGTTTTTGGTCATTTGCAGCCTTCTGGTCAGAATTCATTTGGCACAACCGTCACAGTGCATTATGGGTATTCTCTAGCTGTTGAGTTTAACTTTTCAAATATAGGAAATTTGCATATCAAATATAGTAGGCTTTATAGGATTAAATATTATAAAATATTATCACTATGTGAAACTATATTTGAACAAAAATAAAAACTTATCTCAAAAAAAGAGATAAGTGTTTAGGAAAGACATGTCTTTCTGTCTATTTTGTAATTGTGGAATATTTGACCTGTATGCAGACCCTTCTTTCTTGCACATGTGTGTACTGCAGTGTGTAGTGATGACATGCTTCTTGTAAGCTGGGCGGTTTCGTCAATGAAATCTGGGAAGATGTGAGCTAATTTAGCAGCCTGAATGAAATGCTTCTTCTGCCTCTGTCAGGTCTCTCCACAGAACCATCAACTCGTGACGCAGGCGATTTCACACACATCCTGCCAGCTGGTAGCAGTGCGGCCCATCCAACAATTAATTTCCTGAACCCTGTGACGGTCTTCCTCTTGGCAGTATCGTTTCCCCTCCACCACTCATCTCTTCTTCAAGAAAATCTGCCACCCACATTGATCAATCTTGAATATGTGCTGCTGGTCAGCAAGTCGAGCATGCCGTCAAGACTTCGTACACACACTGTGTTTTTGATGGAAGGACAATTTAAATGCAACACTGAATCCCCCAAATTATCTTTCCGAGTGTATACAGAACAGGGCTGTCACTAAAATGTGGCCACCTCAATAGCTCAGTACAGAATACAGTTACTCCAAAATATTCCTTTTCATTTGGCAGACCCCGTCCGTCACCCCTCTTTTTGAGAGTAAATGTGAAAATGCACTATCCAAACTTAAATGGTTGTAATTCATGTATGCTTTGGAATACAGACCTAAGGTTGGTCTCTTTTTAAAGAAGACACTTAAAAAGCAGTTAAAAAAAATGAAAGTGTAAAAAAGTTATTGAAGTTTGTTTACTGTGAAACAAGAGTACTGTATTAAACATTTTTTTTTAACTTTATTTCTACTTCAAAATTGCTATTAAATCAAATCCATATGTCTTACCAAGTTATGTTCCAAATTTAAAGAAATGGGCTTCCTATGAGATTTTGTTTAGGCGCTGTACCAAAAAATAGCCACCGGGTGTCATCCATTTCATTCCAATGATTTTTTTTTAATGTGTTGTCCTATAACAAATTAATACATTTCTGTCAAAATATCACTTCTATCACAAAACAGTCATCAAATATGGAACCTTGAGTCTCAGACCTTTCCGATGATATGTGTTTTGTCATAATTTGAAAAAACTAATTAATTTTAAAATATTTTGTAATATGAAATAGACACCGGCCACTATGGGGAGGAGCCTGCTAAAAAAGATTTAAAGTACGTTTCCATGGTAACGCAATGTTTGATTTCAAAACAGTTTTCACAGGATGAATTTTGAGTTTTTAATCTTTCGAATGATACCTAATTTATGACGATTACCAAAATATGTGATGGGAAAAAAAGGCCATAAAAAAAGAGCGCCCAGCGGTGACAGTTGTATTGTTAAAGTGTCGGTAGTATATGCAAATGCACAGTGTGTACTGTGTCTCCCTGATGCATCCAGATATCATTAGCTATAAGAAAAAGTCAAAAACTGTTTAGTGAAAACTAAAGATCGTACCTTTGCATTTTTGTATCCCTGCTCACAGACCCTGTTATTTCAGTACCATTGAGATACTATTATAGTTTTTATTTTTTGAATTAGTTTTTATTTTTGAAAGTTTTAGTAGTTTTGTTGTGTATTTTTGCATTATTAATTTTATTTATTTAGTATACGTATATATCGTTTTAGTTATTTTAGTACATCAAATTAAACAAAATGAAAATGAGAAATGCTGCTTTTGCCACTAGCTGAAATAAAATAGCCTACGTTTAGGTTTTTTAAATATTTTATTTTATTTCAACTAACATTTTTATTATTATTTTTGTATATTATTATTAACTGATTGAATAACTTAGACTAAACTATTCCAGACATCGGTCACATTTATTTCTCTCTCAATCCATCCCTCTATCCATCCATCTATCCCTCCATACGTCCCTCTACCAATTCCTCAATCCATCCATCCATCCACCCCTCTATCATCCATCCCTCCCTCCATCATCCATCCATCCATCCCTCATCCATCATCAAACTTTCCATCCACCCCTCCATCTATCTATCCCTCCCTCAATCCATCATCCCTTCATCCCTCCATCCATCATCCAACCATTCATCCCTCCATCCATCCACCCCTCTATCCATCCCTCCCTCCCTCCATCATCCATCCATCCATCCCTCATTCATCATCAAACTATCCATCCACCCCTCCATCCATCCATCATCCATCCCTCCATCCATCATCCATCCATCCCTCTATCCATCATCCAACCATCATCCACCCCTTTATCCATCCATCCCTCCATCTATCCATCCATCCATCCCTCCATCCATCCATCATCCATCCCTCCATCCATCCCTCTATCCATCCCTCAATCCATTATCCATCCATCCCTCCATCCATCATCCAACCATCCATCCACCCCTCTGTCCATCCCTCCCTCCATCCATCCATTCATCCATCCCTCATCCATCATCAAACTTTCCATCCACCCCTCCATCTATCCATCCATCCATCTCTCTCCTTCAATCCATCATCCCTCCATCCATCATCCAACCATCCATCCACCCCTCTATCATCCATCCCTTCCTCCATCATCCATCCATCCATCCCTCATCCATCATCAAACTTTCCATCCACCCCTCCATCTGTCTATCCCTCCCTCAATCCATCATCCCTCCATCCATCATCCAACCATTCATTCCTCCATCCATCCACCCCTCTATCCATCCCTCCCTCCCTCCATCATCCATCCATCCATCCCTCATTCATCATCAAACTATCCATCCACCCCTCCACCCATCCCTCCATTCATCATCCATCCCTCCATCCATCATCCATCCATCCCTCTATCCATCATCCAACCATCATCCACCCCTTTATCCATCCATCCCTCCCTCCATCTATCCATCCATCCATCCATCCATCCATCATCCATCCCTCCATCCATCCCTCTATCCATCCCTCAATCCATTATCCATCCATCCCTCCATCCATCATCCAACCATCCATCCCTCCCTCCATCCATCCATTCATCCATCATCCATCTCTCATCCATCATCAAACTTTCCATCCACCCCTCCATCTATCCATCCATCCATCCATCCCTCCCTCAATCCATCATCCCTCCATCCATCATCCAACCATCCATCCACCCCTCTATCATCCATCCCTCCCGCCATCCCTCCATCCATCCACCCCTCTATCCATCCCTCCCTCCCTCCATCATCCATCCATCCCTCATCCATCATTAAACTATCTATCCCTCCATCCATCATCCAACCATCCATCAACCCCTCTATCCATCCATCCATCCCTCCATGGAAATGTTCTGAAACTAAATTCATTTATTTAGTTTTCCTCATTCAGTTTGTTTTTGGTTTGATTTCTATTCTTTTATTAAGGCTCACATCATGCCTAGCTTTCAACTGTTGAAAATGTTTTATTTGTTTTTTTTTCTCCTATGACATATAAATTTGGTGAAAATAAGCCTTTGTTTTTCATTTTAAAAAAAAATAAAGAAAAAAGAATCCATTCCAACGATGACGTACAATCGCAGATGACACCGGAAGCACTAGAGGTTTAGCCGGAAACTTTAAGTGACAGGAGCTCAATGTGACATTTCGGAGCGGTTATTTCTGAACTGTTATAGGAGAATAAGAATGTTTCTCACTACTGTGAACCGTGAGTACATCTATAATCATATCTGCAAGACCTCATTGTCAGCATAACTGTGGTGTAGACCTGTAGACGCGTTGAGTAGCGGCTACTACTGTAAATAGCCTGTAGTTTAACCTGTAAATGTATAATATGCGCATTTGTGTGTCGCGGTTCAAATATATACCATAAATATTTGTTTTTAGATGTTATTTGGCGATTATCAGTTTACAAACAAACACACACTTATACCATATGATGATGCATTACATTTGATCAACTGTTAGTTGCTAATGCTTTTGGTTTCTTTTTCTTTCTCAATCTAGTTGCCAAGAGCAAATCTAAGTGAGTATTCCCTCCTCTTCATTGCGGTCTGTTTCCATACTTAAACTGTGTGAGCACTTAGTGTATGCTTTACTCTTATGTAGTATATTCTGCTGCCGTGATATACTATGTGTGAATAAGCAATTTTATATCTCCTTAAATGTTAGATAATAAATAACATTTCATATATTTATCAGACTTTAAAAGGAGATCATACAGGATACATTTCATTGTCAAGTACTGCTGTATGTTCTGTTGTTTAACATTTAACAAATAAAGTCTGGTTAAATGCTTGATTTAAAATGAGTTCTTGGTTTAATGTCTTGTTCTATGACAGACACATTGAAGTCAGGCCTTAAATCTTCTTGTGTTTCAGGACATTGCTGGTTCAGATGGTGAGTGCGGCTGGCACGGGTTACTGTTTTAACACAAAGAGGGGCCGATTGAGGGACAAGCTGGTTTTGCGAAAGCATGACCCCATAGGTGAGGTGATCAATCGATTTTAGTTCATATAGATCATGTTTTCATTTGAGGAACACAAACTAAGTGACTCAAAATGATAGATTGTGTTTTATGTCATCGTTAGTATAACGGTAGAACCTGATTTGGTTTTCAAAGACCCCCAAAAATAATTATCATATTGAAAAGGACCCTATTGCCAAGTATAAAGGCAGCTATTTTTTTGTATTTTTGGAAAGAAATGAAAGAAATTAATACTTTTATTTAGCAAGAATGCATTAAATTCATCAAATGTGACAGTAAAAACATGTATAATGACATTTATAAGAACATAAAAAAACTTACCAATCTAACACCATGTAAAAACAACCATTTATACTGTGTAAGAAAATATGTATTTTATAATGAAAAAAAATACATGATTGGCTTTGTGTTTATATTGTCATTGTGCTAAAGCTAAATAATTTCACACATATTCTGGAAGGGAAATGGGCCCTATCATACACCCGGCGCAATGTGACGCCAGGCGGGATGCAAGTGTTTTTTGCTAATTTCAGCCCAACGCAGTTATCATTTTCACGTCCAGCGCCACATTGTTTAAATAGCAAATGCACTCGTGCTCATCTGTTCACCCATGGGCGTGCTGGTCTGAAAACAAGGTGTGTTCAGCCGCATTGTTGGCGCGTTGCTATTTTGAGGAACTGAAAACGACTGCGCCATTGACCAACAAAAACCTGCTCTAAAGTCAATAGCGCAGTATTTTTTGTGTTATTTAAAGGCCGCATTAGTAATATGCGCCTATAGGCGGGTGCACAACGCGCATACACTGCTTATTACACACACAGGGACGCGAACCAAATTGAACAATACGTGTACAGCATTTATTAATTTATTAATCTTTAGTTCGCTGTTCTGTTACTTTATATAAAGCATAAAGTAATAGAACAGTAAAGGAAATTCCAAGTCTAATTCTGGGAGATAATCATTTTAAACTATTTGCAAATGACATTTGCATTAAAATTTGCACACATGTACTTTTATTTGTATGCCGTAAAACTTCTTGTCTCGTCACACTCTGTTAGGAATTACATGAATCACATAAATTCAAATTTTCAATTTAAAATGGCCATATTTGAGAAAAAAGTAGAGTAGTTTGCATCACTGGATGTTACTGTCAGTCGTTTAACATTTATATCACAAAACACTTGACATGTATTAAATGTTTCGCTATTTACATCTTACCTCACTCTCTTTCAACGTTAAACTTATGCTTCATGCTGGAAATAACGCTTTGCTTCTGTGAGCGGTAAACCCTGCCTACTTTGATTTGATTGGCTGAATTGAATTGCTGCTGAATTGTATGCAAGTACCTGACAGTGGACTCCGGAACAGTGAGTGCCTCGTACAGTATTTGCTCTGCTGGGGGGTCTGTTCTCTCCTATCTTATTTGATTCCGTATTCAGCGTGTCCCGTCTCTGGCTTGTGTTAATGTCCTGTTTATAGACTTGGTACACACAAATGGCATTTTGGGAAATTATTGCAATGCAGTTTGTGTGCAAGTCCGGACTGGAACAGAGATTGGGCAAAAACAAACCAAAAAAATGTCCATTTGCTGATCGGGTTTGGAGCAAAAACCGTCCGGTTCTGATTTATTCTCTATTTAAAGCCGGCACGAAATAGAAGTTCCTATTGTGATGGATATCTGAGTGAAACAGCTTCTCTAAGAAGAACAAATGTAGGATGGGACTTGATTATTTCCATGGGGAATTGATTGGATGGTTGTGGTTTGCTATTGGCCAATCTCATGTGAGTGACAGGTTGCCCCGCCCTCACGGCAGTAAACACATCATCAGAGAAGAGAAGAGATGATGCTGCAAGAGGGAGGGGAAGTTATTTTGATTCAAGATTACAAGGGCACATTAAAAATAATAATAATAAAGATGCACGGATGAATAATTTATAATAAATACTGAGATATTACATTAAAAATCATTATCAACTTGATTTCATGGTAACTTTGATAAGTTTGGCATTTACTAATGCATTTTTAAAAGCAAAAGTTGTATCTGTTAACATTAGTTCTCCACTGTGAACTAAAATTAACAATGAACATTTTTATTGATGTTAGTAACATTAACATTAACAACAATGAATAAAACTCTAATTATATATATATACACACGCACACACACATATATATATATATACATATTACACACACATATGACCTAATATCATAATAATATTGTGTTGGTCCCCCCTTTGCTGCCCCTTTTGCAAAACAGCTCTGACCTGTCGAGGTATAGACTCCTCTAGAACCCTGAAGGTGTGCACCAAGATGTTAGCAGCAGATCCTTTAAGTCCTGTAAGTTGTGAGGTGGGTTCTCCATGGATCGGACTTGTTTGTTCAGCACATCCCACAGATGCTCGATTGGATTGAGATCTGGGGAATTGGGAGGCCAGGTCAACACCTCAAACTCGTTGTTGTGCTCCTCAAACCATTCCTGAAGCATTTTTGCTTTGTGGCAGGGCCCATTATCCTGCTGAAAGAGCCACAGCCACCAGGGAATACCGTTTCCATGAAAGGGTGTACATGGTCTGCAACAATGATTAGGTAGGTGATACGTGTCAAAGTAACATCCACATGGATGGCAGGACCCAAGGTTTCCCAGCAGAACATTGCCCAAAGCATCACACTGCCTCCGCCGGGTTGCCTTCTTCCCATAGTGCATCCTGGTGCCATGTGTTCCCCAGGTAAGCGATGCACACACACCTGTCCATCCACGTGATGTACAAGAAAATGTGATTCATCAGACCAGGCCACCGTCTTCCATTGCTCCGTGGTCCAGTTCTGATGCTCACGTGCCCACTGTTGGCGCTTTCGGTGGTGGACAGGGGTCAGCATGGGCACCCTGACTGGTCTGCGGCTATGCAGCCCCATACACAACAAACTGATGCACTGTGTATTTTGACACCTTTCTATCAGAACCAGCATTAACTTCTTGAGCAATTTGAGCTACAGTAGCTCTTCTGTTTGATCGGACCACACGGGCCAGCCTTCGCTCCCCACGTGCATCAATGAGCCTTGGCCGCCCATGACCCTGTCGCCGGTTCACCACTGTTCCTTCCTTGGAGCACTTTTGATAGATACTGACCACTGCAGACCGGGAACACCCCACAAGAGCTGCAGTTTTGGAGATGCTCTGACCCAGTCGTCTAGCCATCACAATTTGGCCCTTGTCAAACTCGCTCAAATCCTTACGCTTGCCCATTTTTCCTGCTTCTAACACATCAACTTTGAGGACAAAATGTTCACTTGCTGCCTAATATATCCCACCCACTAACAGGTGCCGTGATGAAGAGATAATCAGTGTCATAATGTTATGCCTGATCGGGGTGTGTGTGTGTGTATATATATGTATGTATGTATGTATGTATGTATATTAGTTAACAAATGAGACTTTATTGTAAAGTGTTAATATTGTTTTTCCATACACTTTCCATATGTCATAGTCCTGGAAAAAAAAAATTAGGCCATCTATACAATAATTGTGATCCCATAATGTGATTGCATGAGTTCTGTCTTTTTCAGCGTTACAGATCCCAGTTAACGGTTTTTTTTTTCTTTTTTTTTTCTCTTCATTGCTCTCCACAGTGAACAAACATGTTCTGTTCTTTGAGAAGAGGAAGATACGCTCTCTTTAAAAATAGGAGAAACTTTTGATACAGACACTGAGAACAAGGACTTTAAAGTGTTATTGTGGTGATCAACATCCGACACTAAACAATTATGAAGAAAGAAGATTTACATCAAATTAAAGAGCCGGCATGACTGCAGCTGTGGAGAGCTGGTGTAATGGGACCAGAATGGAGCTGTACATCCTGTCAGGATAATGTGTTGTTCAGACCATTACAATAAGTGTATTATGTTGGATTTGTTCGGTTCTTTTGTTTCCTTTTTTTCTACCAAGGCAAAATTTTGACCTACTGCAAACAATGAACCACCTACTCAATGACAGATTGCTTTAGGCTGAATTTGTTGGAATAATTAGCCAGCAAAATTTATTTAGTAGGAAAAAATGTGAGATCTGTGTACATAATTGTTACCAAAAAAAAAATCAATTCAAACACGAAATCAGCTGTGCTGCTTGTGCTTTCTTGCATTTATTGACATGGTTTGTGTCATTTTCAACCAAAATCTTTTCCATACAACTTTCAACCACAGTAAGGAACACCATCACATTATAGTAATTATGTCTGAAATCAGAGATGCTCACTAATCACTAATCCCCTATATAGTGCACTGTCTGAATCATTTCTCTATCCCCATATAGTGCACTGTCTGACTCGTTCCCTATCCCCTATATAGTGCACTGTCTGAATCATTTCTCTATCCCCATATAGTGCACTGTCTGAATCATTTCTCTATCCTCTATATAGTGCACTGTCTGACTCGTTCCCTATCCCCTATATAGTGCACTGTCTGAATCATTTCTCTATCCCCATATAGTGCACTGTCTGAATCATTTCTCTATCCCTATATAGTGCACTGTCTGAATCATTTCTCTATCCCCATATAGTGCACTGTCTGAATCATTTCTCTATCCCCTATATAGTGCACTGTCTGAATCATTTCTCTATCCCTATATAGTGCACTGTCTGAATAATTTCTCTATCCCCATATAGTGCACTGTCTGAATCATTTCTCTATCCCCTATATAGTGCACTGTCTGAATCATTTCTCTATCCCCTATATAGTGCACTGTCTGAATCATTTCTCTATCCCCATACAGTGCACTGTCTGAATCGTTCCCTATCCCCTATATAGTGCACTCTCTGAATCGTTCCCTATCCCCTATATAGTGCAGTCTGAATCGTTCCCTATCCCCTATATAGTGCACTGTCTGATCGTTCCCTATACCCTATATAGTGCACTATGTGCCGTTCACCATGTAGAAAACAGTAAATGTGTGAACAAGTGAGCGATTTCAGCCGCAGCTTCAGCGTCTGTTTATAATGTAGGGCTTCAGATTCTAGAGAGCATTTGATTGGACAGAAAATCTGATGAGAAGCTGAAGTGCACAGTGATGTCATCAAAATCACTGATCCATATTGGCAGAAATGAGAGACTGCAAGTTTTGAGCGATAATATCTTATAAATGCAAATTCTGTCATTGTTTTGGAGCAACACTAGCTTAGTAAGGCTAATATATTCATACTAAAAGCCAAAAAACTTCTGTGGCAGATACAAACTTCCATAGAAAAGGAAATAAATGTGACTTTAATTTTCAGAGATATTTAAACATGTTGCATATCATATAATGATATAATCATTAACACATGAATAATGCTAGGAAAGAGAACTCTCCAGTACCTGGTATTGTTTATTATACACACAGTAATTCTGTGGACACTGTGCACAGATTAAAGGTGGTGGTGTTTTTATAGTGAAGGAACCTTGTTGTCACCTTCAGAATAGTTCAGTTGGCAGATCCTTCTGAAATGGAAAAGATGTTTGAGTGCCGACGGTTTGTACAGACACTGCTGCCACAAGGTTGGCTCTCCTGGCCATCTCGTCCAGCGGCATTGTGGGATAATGCGCCATGTAGAACGCCAGAGCACCAATGAAGCTGTCGCCTGCTCCCTGTTAAGAATTATTTCAGTTCAGTTAATGGCATTAATGCTCATAATGCATTTGAACAGAAGAACACTGAGTTTTGCATTAGCACTTAGAAAAACAGATATGACAGCAGGGGGTGCCGTCTTACTTTTCATTGCTAGTAAGTCCAAAGGTTGTAACTTTGTACACAAAAAAACAAATCTGGGGCACAAATGGCATCAGTGTGCAAATCCTAAATAAATATTAAACTATTAATTGATCCTGATAATATTTAATGATATGATGGTGAGTCATTTGTTTGGCGTTGTGCGAGGCATGGTGAGTAAGTCTGTAGATGCTGACTTGGGCACAGGTCACAGAGGTCAGTGTGAAACCACACGCATGCTTGAAGCTTTTCTCGAGCGCTGTCAGTGGTGTAGTGTAAAGTCTTCTGAAGGTCTTCCGTTTTGGAGTTGTGCTCTTGCTGAGACATGCAGTATGACATTTTGTGTGTGCGAAGTTTGTTTTCTCTCCCACTTAGTAATTTCAGTATAATCAGTATTTATTTTTGGGTGAATCTTGCATATAGCCTGTCAACAACATCAGAGTCATATATAACGTCACACTCAAAACTAATGAAAACTAACACTAATGAACAAACAAAAAGATTGTTTCACGTATATTTCATACATACTGTTCATCTATGTTTGTTAGATTCAGAAATATAGTATGTATAAATAATATACAGTCAAACCAAAATTTATTCAGACACCTTCAACATTTTCTTACATTATCACAGTTTATTCGCTATAGTTTAGAAAATGGTAATAAAATATGACAAGAGCTCAGAGTTAAACTGTCAGAACAAATTCATCTTGATAATGTCGGATAACTTTGATAGAAAGTAATGTAATGGATTACAATCAACCAATCAGCTGTTAAATTTAAGTACTCAATTAGATAATACCAATTTATGTCAACCAATGACCAAGCAAAGCTTCATTCTGTTCAGTCTGTGGTGTAAAAGGTCACATTAGCAATTAAAGAAAAAACACTGAAGCAAAACATGGTCAGGTCAACGTGTCGGAATAATTTTGGGCCCAAATTTTTATCAATGTTACTGGTAGTCACTGTATGAAGGATTTTTTTGGTATAATGTGTCACAGTTTTCTTTATTTTGCTATGCTCACTTACATAAATGAACTAAAGTGTCCTGCACCCACTAGTAAAACATTATATCTGGTGTCTGAATAATTTTTGGTTTGACTGTGTATATATATTTATATGTGTGTGTGTGCTGTCAAATCAATTAATTGCATCCAACATGTTTTCGTTTATATAATGTATGCGTGTATACATATTTTATATATATATATAAATATATATGCATATATACATATAAATATGTGTGTGTGTGTGTATATATATATATATACACACACATTATATAAACAAAAAATTATGTGATTAATCAATTTGACAGCACTAATATATATATATATATATATAATGTATATATAATAATATATAATATATTTTTTTATGTTGAAAGAAGTCTCTTATGCTCGCCAAAGCTGCATTTGTTTGATCAAAAACATAGTGAAAACCGTAATATTGTGAAATAATATTATAATTTAAAATAACTGTTTAACCTCTTTAACTCTTTCCCCGCAGGCATTTTTTTTTTTTTTAAGTTGCCAGTCAGCGCCCGCATTTTTGATCATTTTTTACAAAACTTTCATGGCCCTCAGAATATTTTGTTGTATGAATATCTGAACATGCAATATAAATTTTAAACAAAAACACCCGTTTTATTCGTCATGCATTCTCAAGTTTCATAAAAAAGCAACAGTTTGAACCGAGAGCTGAGAAAATGGCGTTTTTGTCAAAAGCCCTATTCGGACGGTAATTGTTTCTCGTGGGGTCGTAAGGTATTTTCATCACTGACAGGGGCTAGTCAGTGATTTTATTGCCGGCCGAATCCAGAATGTCAGTATTTTTCTTCCACCACCCGCGTAAAAATCCCCGGCCGAATTACCTACTGTTTTTTGACAAACACCAAGGTCGTGTGGTAATTGAATTGCCGTCAGAATCCACATCTCAGAGTTTCCAAGAACAAAATTCACTGTTTATATCCTTTTTGACCACTGCAGAGCACCGTACGTTTGCGCTTCGCTGTAATTTGGATGCATTTTAAAGACCTAGATTTTTATTCCTGAAATGCTGGCAAGCATTTACAAGAGCAATATATTTCATCACCGCTCAAAAAATAAAAAGAAGAAAAGCACGTAAACATTTGAAACGGGCCGTTATTACGGCAGCAATTATATATGTTAAAATAACCAAGCAGCATTATGTTTACCTCATGTAAATAAGAGGCTGTATTCATTTATTTCCGCTCATTTCCATGTGGAATAAAATTACATCCTTTATTTTGAGATAAAATACAAAACAGAAAAACATTTTAACTATAATGTGCGTCTATATATCTTCCTATTTTTAAACAGATTTAAATAAATAATAATTAGGTTATTATTTTCCTATTATTAAATTAAATATGCATTTATTCATATGCTCTTATTCAAGCATATGACATTTTATTTACAGCATACAATCATGTTATTGACCACGTGAGCAGCGCGTTCCCGATCACAAAACTCGCTCCTCCACCGTGAATAAATCGCCATCCGAATGCACGAGTTTTATCACTGAGGTGGCGTGCAAATTTATTTTTATGGACTTCCACGTGAGAAACAATTACTGTCCAAATAGGGCTAAAGACTACGTCCAGATCGGATTCAAAACGATGTAACGTTAGGCAGTTTTGATTTATATGCTTGTTAATGTTTGATGATCGCGTTATTTTACATGTGCAATTGTGCATAATGCTAAAATGTAATTTATTCTTGTGATGGCTTATTTTTCAGCATTAGTCCAGTCCAGTCTTTAGTGTCAAATGATCCTTCAGAAATCACTACACGTTGATGCTAATATGCCTTGGTGAGCATAAGAGACTTCTATCAAAAACATCAAAAAAATGTAATTATTCCAAACTTTTGGGAATTGGACACAGTGTAAAAAGAAAACATTTTTATTTATTTTTTAAAGGATTATTTTTTTTCCGAGTTATCGGTATCGCTCCCTAAGCCCAACTTTTCCATCTCTACTTTTATCTCCACTTAATTCCACGTGAATTTGATAAGGACACTGGCATGTTTCACAATGCCTGCAGGAAGTAGACAGGGATCTGGGGGGAGGGGTAATGGCGGGTGTTGAGTTTATGATGGGAAAGCACAGAGGAATGCAGTGATGTGCTCAGATTTAACCGCAGATCGCCCTGTCACTGGTTCTCACAAGTCTACCAGATTACTCATCTCAACGGCCTGCCTCTTAACCATCGATCTCTATTACACACATCTGACTGTCCCTTCGGTCTCCTCCATATAGCCACAAGGCCAAAGGTCACAGTTGTCAAAACTCCCCAACTGACTGATGACTAAATGAAGTGATCTATGCAGACAAGAATCTATTATAAAACGATCACAGTCCACCTTTGCCCAGTTTAGCACTAGTCATGCATGTCGTCTGTTTGGGTCAATGGAAGACCGTCTGCAGTTAGACATATGGTGTGGTCATGAGGAAATTTCTGGAAAAAATTCTCCTGAAATTTAGGTAATGTCTCCACCTTGTTCAGTCAAATGCTAAACCTTCTGTCTGCCTCTATTGTTCTAATAAGACTCTTGCAACAAGGAATGTGACAAGCAGAAATAAAGACAATCGTGATTTTCTTGCTGAAGGTTGCTGATTGGTTGTATTGTTGGTTATATGGCGCATTCAAGCCCTCTTGGGAAGTTTGTATTTACGAGTTAGGAAGTCGTGTTTACAGCGTTCAAGTCACTTTCGTCGGAGCAAGATGGCGGTGTACCTTCTCTTAATTAACTATATAAAAATACACACACGTATTTTCGACTTTGTGGTGGCATTCATGCAAGCAACGTCAGCTTCAAAATTCACATTTGAGGTATAAGTATAACATTTATGTTAATGATTAATCAATAATAAAAGGTGAAAGTTTCCTGAATTAATTTTAACCACAGACTTTTGGTCTGCCATTCTAAAAACCTGTAAGAAATTACAGAACCCATTGTGAATTAGACTTGGGTTGGCCTACAAATTATCATAATGATTTAAAGCTGTAAGCAGCGATGATAGGGCCCTCGCACCCTACCTTACAGTGGCTTTAGCACGGGTGGGCAATATGCATTTAAGTAGGTAAATATACACTGATAAAAATGATTCTGTGGTGAAGTAAATACTACAGAAAAAACAAATGTAATTTCTACATGAAAAAGTTAGTTCAGGCAAGAATTGAAAAAACAAAGTAAATTCTATATCAGCACTCAATTCAAGCTTGTAGAAATTAAAGCGTAAATATCAACAATATAAAATTAAGTAAAACCTACTAAATTTTTCTGATTCTGGCGTTCCCATTATGCACTGGGGCATGAATAAGGTTAATTAATAAGGTTGCTTTTTGGCTGTTTTCCAGCTGTATTTACACTGTTTTATCGTTGCTATTGTTGTTAGGTTTAGTAACTTAGTAACTGAGTTAATTTATACTCAGAATGACACATTCACACTCAAAAATGATCTATCGAATGTTACCGTCATTGTGTATTGTGTACCAAGTATTGAAGTCTCTGTGTTTGGGTGGGTACCACGCTACTTATATTATGTAGATATGGTGTCTACACAATATCTTTTGCATTATTTACTTAGATGTTTCTAGGTAAAGCATACATTTTAAAAGTATTATATTCAATGTTATATTATTTGAGTAAAAAGTGAATTTTGTTAAATTTACTTAACTTTAAAGATTTTTCTTAATTCTATATGTGAAATTAGTTATAATTAAGTAGTGTTTACTTAATTTCTTCATGAATGTTAAGTTCAATAGTAAGTTGTACAGAGCAATAGCAGTAAAAATTTACTGAAAATGTGTTCGTGCAAATTGTTACGAGGATTTTATCAAGTAAATTCTACCAGTTATTTTTTTCAATGTAGGAGGACTATGTCAAAATCAATTGTTTTTGCCACACTTCCTGCTGCCAGCTGGTGGCACTATGACTGTAACTAAATTTTGTCATTTAGATGTCTTCAGGACAGGGCACTTATCAAACGTGAAGTTTGGGGCAGATTCGATATTGTATGCTTGAATTACAACAACTTCCTGTTTCATGTCAATAATAGCATGCTTTAGCACTCAGCTAAGTGTTGCTAAAATGTTTTAGCATGTTTCTAGCATGTTTAGCACTCAATGACATATTTTAGTATGTTGGTAGTAGTGCTTCACAGTGTTAAACATGTAACTTCCTGTTGCCAGTGGGTGGCACTATTACTATAACTGAATATTGGCATGTAGATGTGTTCAGGGCAGGACTCTTATCAAACATCTGAAGTTTGGGCCAGATTGGACAATGCATGCCTGAGTTACAGCAACTTCCTGTTCCATTGAATTAATAGCATGCTTTAGCACTTAGCTAAGTGTTGCTAACATTTATTAGCATATTTGTAGCATGTTGCATGCTAAGTTTTGGGGCAGACTGGACATTACATGCCTGAGTTACAGCAACTTCATGTTTCATTGCATTAATAGCATGCTTTACCACTTAGATAAGTGTTGCTAGCATGTTTTAGCATGTTTCTAACATGTTGCTAGCCTATTTAACACTTGTTGACACTTTCTTTAGAGTCCATAACAATGTTAAACGTGTCACTTCCTGTTGCCAGCACTATGACTATAACTGAATATGAGCATGGACGTGTTTTCAGGATTGGACTCTTATCAAATGTGTGAAGTTTGGGGTAGATTGGACATTGTTTGCCTGAGTTACAGCATCTTCCTGTTTCATGGCGAAACATTGAATTTTGTCAGGCCACCAGGGACACGCCCTTCGACGAAAACTCAAGATCTTGGCAATTTACCATCGCAAAGGCATTATGATTACACTCACCACATTTAAAGATGATCCGATTAAAACTGTAGGAGGAATTTGTTAAAGTACGGTGCCTGGAAATGGCAAAACAGCACAAAAATCGCACAGTAAATTCAAAATGGCTGACTTCCTGTTGTGTTTAGGACTTTGCCCCAAGGGACTTTTTTATGGGTATTGGGACATTACATGTATGTACTGAATTTTGTAAACGTACGTGAAATGTAGCGGGAGTTTGACATTTTTTAGGTGGCACTATCGAGCCATTTGCCACACCTCATTCTGAAATTTTTGCCGATTCTGACACGTGTACATACTTTCAGTTTTCGAGCATGTTTAGGCCCTCAAAAATGCGATTCATTTTGGAGAAGAAAAAGAAGAAGCGGAATAATAATATACAGAGTAATTCCAAGAGGGTCCTCGCACCATTGGTGCCATTTTGTATCACTAACTGCTAGTGAAAATGTAATACTTCCAGTCGCTACAAAACATAGTCAGTGTGAATGCCCCATATGTTAAAAAAATGTGGTTTATTGTCAAAACAAAAAATCTACTTAGACACCATGATGTGCAAAAATATTATAGCTCCCAGTTCAATCATCCTTCACTTTTAAAAAGTCATCTTTTGTCTTAACAGGCTGCATGGTTAGCCTTCAAAAGTGAGAATGACTTCTGACAACATTTGACTGAAGCATGATGTATCTGTAGTGGCAAGCAGTGGCTTCCAAACAGTCCCAGACTCATTCTGGTACAGGTTAGATAGAGCTGTCTGTCAATCATATGACAAAACTATTAGATGTGGTCAGTCAAAGGCCAAAGTTTGTTTTACATTACAGCTCTACAAACTGTGAAAACTTTAAAGATGCAGGACAAATTACGTTCTTCAAAAAAACTCTACAGAATTTCGGTTGTAAAAGGCCAAATCATGTCACAAAATAAGCATGAAATGCATAGAAAAACATGAAATAGTGTTTACAACCAATTTTACTAATGTATTTCCAAGTGAAAAGATATTGAGAAGAAATGTAATCTTGATTTTATCCAATGGGAATCAAGTAGATGATGAAAAGAGTCCTATCGGAATAGAACCATGTGGTTAAAGGAGAGGAGTTTTGAAAAGAAGAGGAATTTGTGACATCCACAAAGGAATTATTCCAATTTTTCTTTGGAATAATGTGCACAGATGAATTGTGGACAATAAATGTTGTGTTAAGGAAATGAATAGGATTGATTTGTGACCCTAAACTAATATCTACAGTAATTTGGTGCTAGTCCATGATTATGGCCATTGGAGTAAAAGCTTGGGAAAACATGGTCACAGTTGGAACAACATTTTATCACAACAATGTACATCTGCATTTCCACTGGTTAAATAATTTAAAAGGTTACAAAAGCAATGAATAGAGTGAATGACGTGAGCAAGATGGCATCCAAACGTCCAATTCCAAAGAGATTATCCAACAAAAATTGTTATTCTGTTGCTGTTTAGACACCATCAGGATTTACAAAAGGTTGGTGTATTATATACTGAAGCTTTAGTGTTTATTGATGGTCAAATCTCTAATCTTTTAGAAACACACTTGGGGGTCTGAGTGGTCATCTTGTGTCATCAAAGCACATGTTGCTAGGACATGGTTTCCCTCTAAAGAATGGCTGCTGTCCAATGCGGCTCAGTGTGGGTTCTTCTTTGTGGGTTTCACTTACAGTCTTTTGGTGTGATGACATCAATGTCGGCTGGAGGCATGCAGTGCTTTCCGGTAAATCCTCACCACCGTCTCCTGTAAAGATCCCTGTGGTGGGTCCTCTATGTCTCTTTTCATGGAGGTGAAGTTTGTCTGATTGTGATTGTCTGAAACAACTACAAGCCGTGCTGTTCTGGAATTGGGTTTACATCCAAATGCAAGAGTACAGGCCACCCACAGTCCGTGCTGTAGGCATGGGTACTCGGTCTCAGTGAACACACACGTGTAGGCTACAGATAGGATCGCTTTCTCATGAAAGGGTCGGCCAGTGTTGGATTTATGAAGGCCTTTCTAAGATTAATGCAAGAAAGGGAATGCTCTTAGAACTGGTGTGTAGCCACACAGAGGGAAACTGCTTACTTGCCCTTCCAGATTTACAGTAGTGTTTAACCGTGCTTTTCATGTAGTGCCATACCACACGGCTTTTGATGTGACGTGAAGCTGTAAAAGTGCCAACAGATCCTTTTAACTTGAGACTGCTTGGTGTCCAAGAGAAAGGAATCCTTGATCAAGAGTACACAACGGTATGGTCCATTTCAGATGTGCGTAATGTCCCCTTAAGCGTGACAGATGCGACCCACTCACTGATTTTCAACTCAACTGCTGAGTTAATAGTCCAACCAACTCTCTTCACAACCTCTAGGAACAACATAAAGATGTGAATTTCTCAGTCACTGTTGATGGGCGGTCTTTCATGGCTTTGGCCTGACTAATGCACTAGCTCTTGTGAACGCATAACTCCTCCCTACCTCCACTTCATGCTGAAGAACTGACAAGCCGTACTGTCTGCAACCTAACAACTATTTGGTCAAAACTTTTTTGTGGCATTCTCTCCTTCCTCTTTTCCTCAGCAAATGCAAAGGAGCCCATCGCAACGATGTTCAAATCCACGTGGTGCTTCTGTTCTTATTTCTGCGAACTTGACACATTTAAACGATCACACATGTTTCATTTCTAAGGCCCTGTTTACACCTGGTATTAAGATGCGTTTTGGTCGATCGAATCACAAGTGGACTGTGCTAAATACAGGTGTAAATGGGGTCTAAAATGTTTTGAGCTTGTTCACTTTCGACCTCTTCCAGAGGTAGTCAAATGCATTCGACCGGATTGCTTTCGTAGTGTAGACGCTCATGTGGTCATGTGTTCAAACAGCCACTAAAGACCATCTACTCTCCGCCTACTGACCTAATGCGGAAACATTATGCGAAGCGCACTAGCCAGACGGGATTTAAACTTTGTTGGCTGAAGACCCAAGTTTGGTTTGAAGATGAAAAACACAACCAAAGCACAATGTTCTCTCACCATTCCTGATTTCTAACACGTACTCACAGTGTTCGGCTGGTCTTGCGGCTGTCAGAGCAGAAATGAAAGCTGATGCTCTTTGTGTGTTTTCCCGTCTCCAGGCACGTTGACATGTAAATTGCGGGAGTTTATTTTGTCCATTAGATCAAAAGATCTGAAAAGCCCATACATTCCCCTCGAAGAAATCAGGACAGAAGTGGTTGAAAGTGGACAAAAGAGACGATTAAAACACCAGGTGTAAACGGGAATGACTCCCTCGTCTACTTGTGATCCGATCAACCAAAACGCATATTAATACCAGGTGTAAACAGGGCCTGAGTGTGCACCTTATCACCTTATCAGTGCGCAGCTGGCTTAAAATGTTACAAATAGGCTATATCCTTGGAATCAAACAAAAATATTCTCATTTCTGTCCATAACCGATGGTTGTGAAGTAGTTTTTTTATGAACTGCAGTGCAAACTAGGGCTGTGTGATATATCGAAATTATCGAAATATCGCAAATGTACATATCGCAATATGCATATCGCAATGGCTTACGATAACTGAATGATTTTAAAGGGGTCATGAATTGAGAAATCAACTTTCCCTTGAGCTTTTGATATATAAAAGGTCATCTTAATATAAGAATATCCTGTAAGTTTCAGAGCTGAAAACTTTTTTGTTAGTCAAAGAAAAGCTTTTATTGACAGCTGGGTCAGCAAACGATCGATCTGTGAATGTGCTTCCCTGTTTCAAACATGCCATAAGCTTCCTTCGGATTCCAATATTAGCAATGCATGGTTGAACTTTATTTTTAATGAAGATCCAGCTCACGTGGGTAAGACATTGCATTTGTTTGCTTCATTTCACCGGATTCGTTTGTAAACAAGAGACTGGATTTGCACACAGGATGAGATTAAAAAATGATGCTGTGGCTTCTGGATCTGACAGGAATGATGCAACACAATTATGTGAGTAAAAAATGTTTTTTATATGTGATAGTATTGCATTGTTACATTTGATATCTACTGATTATGTACGTGTCTAACTAAACATAACTTCTACGCTGTCACAGGCTGGAGTATCCTTTGTATTTGAGGTGTTGTTGGTTCATTATGCTGCGATTCGTGATCAGACTCGGACATGTATGGGCCAGGGCTTCACTATCTTAAATAGTGAAATAACATTCCTTTCTTGATGTGCGTTGTTCACTCTCTTGACTGGTAATTTGAAGGAAAAATACAATCGCGGAAGTTTTGAATATGCTGATTTGTCTAAGGTGAAGTTTTGCTGATGCACGTATACTTGGCTTGAGGGTGCACGTGTGTGTGTGTGTGTTAGCTATACACGGTTCGCGGTTATATCCACCGATCGGGCCGGCCAAATAATAAAAAATAACATTCCAATTAATTGCGGGTGGATGAGAGATAAATCATTGTGTTTGTTTGATAAAGACATTTTGCTAACCCTGTGGGCGAATCATTCCAGTTGCTGTTTCTCCACATTGGAAGTTTTCAAAACAATTCCTCACGTGTAATGACTGGGGAGCTCATTATAATATGCAAAGCTGTTATCCATATAATATGCAAAGCTGTTTACTGCCAAGTGGCACGCCCATAAAAACTGAGCGTTTCAAGAGCTAGGCTCAAAACCAGGGTAGGAAATAGCCTATTACTTATTCATTATGATGTTTTTGAATGTAAAAACCACACGAGCGTCATAAGTTGACCAATTTAGACAACAGTATAAAAAAAAATAAAAAAAGCCAGTTAATGGCCCCTTTAATACTTCAAAAGTTCAAAAGTTTTTAGGTCGACACAGAAAGTAGAATGGACACATGACTGTTACATATGTGTGAAATGCTTAATGTTATTAGGCACAATAAGTGAAGTACTCACACACACAGGAAGCCGTCTCTCGGACAGTGCATGATCCCGATTTCAGTTCTCTTCCCCAGCTTATATGGCCAAATACACACAAAATTATGTCAAAATGCCCGTCTTGGTGAGTATTCACGTAAATACAGTCAGTTATGTCTTAAGTGGAGTAAACAGTTGAGAAAGAAAGATATGTATCAATATATTGGATCCATGCAGCTCTTAAAGTGACAGCAGCCTAATAATCCTGCTTCCTTCTTTGCTCTTGACTGAACTTTTGTAGCTTTAATAAAAATCTGTGTATATTGAATTCATACAGTGAAGACTAAGCTGTGTTTTGTTTTAACATTTGATTATTCAGTTTATGTTGTTATATAAGCCTAATGTAGGCCTACCTGAAACCCCAAACCCCCTGGTTTAAACTGTTAAAATTACACTTTTTATGTAATGCTACAGTAAAACACTACTGTTCACTTTCAGAAGTTGTAGAGATGCTTTCTTCTCAAAACATGTATGTTGGTTATACCATTTTCCATTATTAAATATTTAAATATAATTTACATTTATTTTACACACTTAAAGCATTATCAAATATCGCATTATTTAATGAGTTATCACATTCAATATCATGTAGCCCTAGTGCAAACTGAGCCACATAAACAAAAAGACTGCATTTAATTCATTTAATACCAGAGCTGAGACCATTCCATGCCTATTCTCTGAATAACAGGGGTTGTTTAGTATGAAATACTGAGATTTGGTGACACTGCAGAAAACCCTGGATTCAGTCCAGGGAGCACAGAGCAACGCTGGGCTTCGTGACTCACACCACTACACTCAGAGAGAAGCCCGGTAAACACTTTAACCTCCTATTGAATGTTCTTTAATGACTAAAGATAGTCCTCACAAATAAACACAGTCGCCTCATACTGTTAAAAGATGACGGCAGATCTCTCTTTGGTCTTAACCGGAAGTGATATGCCATAATTCTTTGAGAATAAGCTGATGGAAACATGCCTTGCTTCTGTCTGGCCGACCGTTGAGATAAAATCTGGCACTTGGCCCCATTCCCTCCTCCTCCTGGTTTTTAACAAGTGGGGGAAAAACAGAGTTACTGGAAGAGGGATCAGGGCATCCAAAAGAGTTAAACAACTCAGGATTTATGGGTCATCAAAGTGCGCGGGAACAGGCCGACCGCCACGTGGAGACCACAGCCAGGCGGACTCCCGCTGAGTGGATCACTGCTAAGCACTGAGTCACCCAGAGAGAGCAGGGGAGCCAGGGCCAGCCTTCCCTGATGAGACAGGACATCACATGATGAGCTCTATATATCTGAGTGCAGGGCCTAAAATGAACTTTTTGCCACACCTGCCAATGGCCAGTGACTTAAAAAAAATGTACCGGCCATGAATCTGTTTTTGCAGTTATGACACCAACATTTTAGATACCAGTGAAAATTCACAATTTTCTATTGCAATTTCAATACCACAGCTAAAACTACTAGCCTAACTAATATAAATTTAAAACATTATTAAAGAACAAATAATCAAATTTCAAACAAAAGCACAAATAAATACAAAATAATAGCGATACAAATGAAATAAACAGTGCTTTTCAGTTTTTTCAGGAAGGTCTAAAGGTATAGAATTTTCTCTGACTAGTTGCTGATGACATCATTAATGACCAAATAAGCCTGAACCTCAAGCTGAGACACGGACAGCTATGGCTATCGCTCCTACATAACAGCTTATTTTTATCAGTTCTTTCATCTTTGGGTCGTTATATTTCTCACAGATGTCAGCTCGTTCTAAATCAGACACAGATAAAGTTACAGAAAAGAGTACATTTATATGAATGCATTAGTGAGAGAGCGATAATTCTACCTGGCAGCGTCTCTCTACTAATAGTGAAGCTGTGGGTTTTAATGAATAAGAAATACACTATATTGCCAAAAGTACTGGGACACCCCTGCAAATCATTGAGTTCAGGTGTTCAAATCACTTCCATGGCCACAGGTGTATAAAATCAAGCACTAGGCATGCAGACGCTTCTACAAACATTTGTGAAAGAATGGGTCGCTCTCAGGAGCTCAGTGAATTCAAGCGTGGTACTGTGATAGGTTGCCACCTGTGCATTAAGTCCATTCGTGAAATTTCATCACTACTAAATATTCCACGGTCAACTGTTAGTGGTATTATAACAAAGTGGAAGCAATTGGGAACAACAGCAACTCAGTCACGAAGTGGTAGGCCACGTAAAATCGCAGAGCGGGGTCAGCGCATGTTGAGGTGCACAGTGCGAAGAAGTCGCCAATTTCTGCAGAGTCAATAGCTACAGACCTCCAAACTTCATGTGGCCTTCAGATTAGCTCAAGAACAGTGTGTAGAGAGCTTCATGGAATGGGTTTCCATGGCCGAGCAGCTCATCCAAACCTTACATCACCAAGTGCAATGCAAAGCGACGGATGCAGTGGCGTATAGCACGCCGCCACTGGACTCTAGAGCAGTGGAGACGTGTTCTCTGGAGTGACCAATCACGTTTCTAACTAAACACTACTGTATGTGTGCGCTAGTGTATGTGTGTGCGCGATCTGCTTATGATGTGTGCGCTAGTGTATGTGTGTGCGCGACCTGCTTATGTGTGCGCTTCTGTATATGTGCGCTAGTGAATGTGTGTGCGCGATCTGCTTATGATGTGTGCGCTTCTGTATGTGCGCTAGTGTATGTGTGTGCGCGATCTGCTTATGATGTGTGCACTTCTGTATGTGCGCTAGTGAATGTGTGTGCGCGATCTGCTTATGATGTGTGTGCTACTGTATGTGCGCTAGTGAATGTGTGTGCCCGATCTGCTCATGATGTGCGCTACTGTATGTGTGCGCGATCTGCTTATGATGTGTGCGCTACTGTATGTGCGCTAGTGTATGTGTGTGCGCGATCTGCTTATGATGTGTGCGCTACTGTATGTGCGCTAGTGAATGTGTGTGCGCGATCTGCTCATGATGTGTGCGCTACTGTATGTGTGTGCACAGCAGCGAATTAGTTTAGAATAGCGATTAACTTACATGCACATTAAGCTGTTTAAAACGTGCATTCACCCATTACATTTTAAGCATCCAGATGGTATAATCAAATAGAGTATGCATATATTTGTCATTTTAAAAGTGGACTTTAAAGATTTCTTATCCTGTTGCGCCCTCTATAGGCCATGATTAGCCTATTTTTTTAATGTTACATTTTAAATCAGAAATTAAAACATGAGCATTATAGAAGAGATGCATTCAAGTCATTGTATGAACTAAATCTATAATATATTTTTAAATAAATTAATAGATAGAACAAAATGCAATGTCATGTCCCAACTTGCTATGGAGAAGAGGTTCAAGCCACACCTACTGTAGGTACCAGAATACCTTAAGAGATTTTTTTTGACTACCTACAGCATCTTAGTATTGTTGAGGCAACGCTTCCATGAGCATGCACCACTCACAAAATCCTTTATGTATATAATCTAGACAAATAAGTGTCTGATGCTTTTGGTACAACACTTGCTAAAGATGAGGCACATGTGTTCAAATGTAATTAATGTCGCGATAAAACGGAAGTAGCAGCAGTTCTTCTATATGATGTAGGGCAGAGACTTAATTCCATCCATAATTGTTAATTTTATTCTGAGATGCGTGCATTGCTCTCAAAAATGAATGCAAGCCTGCCGCCGTTTGAAGAAGCCGGCATACATCACCTGAGACATCGCAAGTCATCTTTCCGTATGACTGTGCAGTGATTATCAGAATCCTTGACTAAAAGAGATAACAAAGACTAAAAGCAAGTGAAATGGACGTGGTCTATTAATAATCCAGTGCTCATTCTACTGGAAACTAAAGAGATTATGGAACAATAAAAAATCCCATTTAGTTCTCAGAATTTCTCCAAATAAATTGTTTTTTTTTTTCTTAGAACTTCATGTGGTCTTGCACATCATGCTAACAAGTAGATGTGGGATGAAGTTCTGAATCTGCTTGTTAACCAAATAAGATGTGGTTAAAAAATGAGAACTGCAATGAAAGACAGAATAATAAAAATAAAGAACAGAGACCAGTTTTGAGGCATTTCTGGTCACTGACGGGACATATCGTTGCATCATGCTATGATGTATCCACTTTTCTTTCTGGCTTGAAGCATTCTAATAGGTGACTAATAACTGATCTTGTTGTTCTTCACAAGACTCCCTCTTGTTGTTTAAAAAATAAACAGGAAATATGAGTTACTATTGACGCCAGAACTACCGAATCCAGGTGTGAAATGAGTAAGCCTCCTTAGAGATTGCAACCAGAAGAGAAACCAAAAGAACCACATCCACATTTAACATGAGGTTGATGTCAGACTTGTGAAAAGGTGAGGCAAATAAGTAGCCATATTCAATTAACATATACGTAGAACGGCAGACTGAACTCATGACAACAATCAGCAAAACAATCTGTTTTAGTAAGAAATGACGTGGATCATCAAGAAATGCCCTCTCTGATCTCACTTTTTTCTCCTCTCAGGTCGAGATTAAAACCCACAGCAGAATCCAAATATTACAAATGATGAAAAAAATGTGTTTACTACCCATTCAAAACATAATACTTCATATTTCATAATATGACTCATCCTTGTGGATCATATGGTATGGGCATATTATGACAGATGACTCAATATCATTCACACAGATGACTGTAGTAGCATGGCAAACTTGTAGGGGTATAGAAACATCTGGTTTTCTCAGACACTGTCATACAGTTTTAGCTTCAAGTGGACCACATATATTGACAAATATTACACACAAAAATGAAAAATGTATCTATCAGGTCTGATTGTTACACAGGTTATTAATGAAATTTGTGTTATCTATAAATGTGTGGCATTTAAGTTACTCAAAGGCGGTTTATTAAGCACAATTTTAGATTCTTTCTTTGTTTTATGTGTTATGTCTTATAACCAAGGTTGGGTATCGCTTGAATTTTAACAATTCTGATTTCCGAATCTTATCGATTCCTAATTTTGATTGCAATAAGGTAAACAAACTTGGATACCATTCACATTTATTTGAAGTCTTATTGCAAAAAATGTCATTGTAGCTGAATACCATGAACAAAAATCAACACTCTAAAGAACATTTACACAAGGAACTTTTGCCTATAGTTTAAAAATACCATAGCAAAAACAACTAGCCTAACTAACTAAAGACAAGTAAACACTCATTAAATAAAAAAGAACAAATAAACAAATTAGCAATCGCACAAATAAATACAACTGAACAAAGATAGGATTGAAATGTGTTTTAAGATTTTCAGGTGTTCAGGTACAGAAACTAATCAAATGTAAAAAAACACTGCACTTTATGAATAAAATATACATTTCAAATATAGTTAAAAGTTATTCAGTCAAGAACAGTGAGTGAATTTTCTCTTTGTCTTTTGATTAATGTTATTATAGAGAAGGCAGCAGGAATATTAGGCTGCTGTCACTTCAAGAGCTGCACAGCTCCAATATACTGTTACACATGTATAAACCTGTGTTTATGAGGATATTTTGACATTTTTGTGTGTATTTGTCCATTTAAGTGCAAAAAGACAGGGAAAATAACTCAGTTTAGTATCACGCACTATACAGTATGAGAGGCGGCTTTCTGTGTGCACGTTTTGGATGTGTGTGCAGCACAGAAAATAGCATGTGGGTTTAAAGTTTAAAGTCATATTAAAATGCACACAAAGAAATCGATAAGAGGAATCAAACTTTTAATTTTATAACGTGATTAAAAATTAAATTAATTTTAATTTTTATCTCATTCCTGACCTTAAGTATTCGATTCCAGAACTGGAATAGGTTTTCGATTCCCAACCCTACTTATAACTCAAATAATAATACTACTTATGACTTCTGAAGAGATGGAAATCATAGACTATATACAAGGTCTACATGCATTTTCCATTCTCTAACGTCAATGCATCCATTCGCTCTAGAATTTCCGATGAGATTCTTTTGCTCATCAGTCTATTAAAGCTCTACAGGTGAACTGTGGTTGGTTTGTGAGTTAAATGGCCTCTGCCTATTAGGGGTGTAACGGTTCTTGGTAAAAAAAAAAACTAACTGTACCGTTCTCCACCCACGTTTCGGCATGCACTTGCACCGCGGTTCATCTTAAATCTGACGACGCATCTATAATATGGTTTGTTGAACATAACAACGCGTAAAACAGACACACAGAGTTTAGCTAATGTATGTTTCTGTCAATGGATACACATTCTGGCTTCCCAATACATTACAACAGCGATGATCAATACGTGCACAAAACAGTCACTCTTTGTAAACTTTGTTCAATGCGAGTGCCGTATGCTCTAATATGAGCAGTCATTTACGCCATCATCTCCCGGGTGCTGATAGGGCGAGAGCGCCGGCTCAGAAGCCTTAGTCTGCTCCCCGCCGAGGCCGCCCTCCTGCAGCTCCCGCCCCTCCCGCTCAGCCCCAGCAGCAGCCTTCACCCGGGCCGAGCCGTGGAGGACGCCGCAGGAAGGCAGCCCCGCCTTCTAAACTGCAGTCTAAGCGGCGGTCCTGAGACGGGCGGCTCGGAGGTGAACTCGGTTCTTTCCCAGGAGATGGTAGCAGGGCCACTCCTTCCCCCGGGCCGGGAGAGAATCCTTGGTTTTCCCCTTCCGCCGCTGGCCTCACGGCCGGTGGTACCCTATTCATGGTTAAAGAAAGAACTGACATGCCTCGGCTCTTCAGCAGGTAACATAATGCGAGATTGCCACGCAACGCCCTTTATACCCATGCGGTGGGGCGGGGTTGCGTTATGCAAATTCCGCAGACCCATGGCATCTTCATGCCATTGGCTCGTTTTGTAGAGCTCAAAGGCGATTGGCTTCTAAGCGAAACCCCCATTTCGTCAGTAACTGACGTAACGTCTCCGTTCCCTTCCTTCAGGGAACGAGGGTTACATACGTAACCGAGACGTTCTCTTTAAAGTCTTGCTGGTAACACTTTACAATAAGGTTGTATTAGTTAACATTAGTTAATGCATTAGTTAACATGAACTAACCATGAACAACACCTCTGTTCAGCATTAGTTAATCTTTGTTAACGTTAGTTAATAAAAATACAGCTGTTCATGGTTTGTTCATGTTAGTTCACAGTGCATTAACTAATGTTAACAAGATTTTAATAAAGTATTAGTAAATGTTGAAATTAACATTAACAAAGATAAATAAATGCTTTATAAGTGAAGTTCATTATTAGTTCATGTTAACTAATGTAGTTAACTAATGTTAACTAATGAACCTTATTGTAAAGTGTTACCGTCTTGCTCTTGAACAGACTAATTCACACAAAAATTATGTCAACATGCACGTCTTGGCCAGTATCCCAGCAAACATAGTAGGTTATGTCTAGAGAAAGACAATGCATGTGTATCAGTATCAGTATTTTGGATCTGTGCATTGTGTCTTAAAGTGACAGCACCCTAATATTCCTGCTGTCTGTGTTTTTAATGTTAATCAAACAACAAAAGACAAGGCAATCACTCACTGCTCTTGACTGAATAGATTTTGTATCTTTAATAATGAGTATTCTTTGTGTCATTTATACAGTGAAGATATGCAATGCTATTTTACATTTCATTACTTTATTCAATTTGTTCCTGAAAACTACTGTAAAAACCTGAAAAACAGTTTATTTTATTTGTATCTTTGCTCTATTGTATTTATTTGTCTTGTTGCTTGATAATTTATTCTTATTTCTTTATTTTAATTTGACACTAGTCCTTTTTCCCCTGAACATAGCACATACCGAACCGTACCGCCATTTTGCTGCGGCGCCTGGGGAGCGATTGGGGGTTAGGTCACCTCAGTCGTGGGTACTTGAGGGTGGAAGAGAGCGCTCTTCACCTACAATACATGCCGGTATTGAGAATCGAACCCACAACCTTCGGGTTACCAGCCTGACTCTCTAACCATTAGGCCACGACTGCCCAAATAGGTGGTTCTTGGCCAGAATAAGTTGCAAAGTGAACCAGATATCTATAGTCAAAAGGTTTCTTCTTTGTGAGACTAACTCAATGAATGTAGCATGCTGTTATAAAAAAAGAGTAAAGTGTTAGAGAACCTACCCAGGAAGCACCGCTAGTGTGTGGTGAGTCACAGACTGTGAGCGCCAGATATATCTGCTGCAGATAACTAACTCAACATGCCACAAGATACATTTATCTACATCAACTGCCTAAACACATTTAGAGCACCGTTAGAAAAAGGAGGATTAGATGTGCAATGTTCAGATTTTCTTGAGCTGTAACCAAAAACTTGTAAACATAACTTGTTATAAACCTGCCAGACAACACTTTTGATGAAAAACAACAATTTTAGGGACTGAACAAAACTATATTGTCTGTACTACCCAGCCAACATTTTATGGTGGGGTCGATGTAGGCACAATATGAGCTTGAGGTATGGGCCACCAATTGATTTATCCATGGGCTCCATGTTGGCCCTATTTGAATTAGCCCATATGAATCTCATATAGAATCTGATTGGGGCTGACATGGAACCCATTTGGGCAACATACCTCAAGCCCATATCGTGCCTACATTGGCCCCACCAAGAAATGTTGGCTGGGTACATTTATACATTCAGCTACAACAACTGCAGTCTTACCGTGGTATCCGCAGCAGTGACCGTGGTGGTGGGAATGTGTTTAGGGGCCATGTTTGTGGATTGACACACCACACAGCCCTGTGGCCCCAAGGTGACAATGACTGAACCACAACCTCTGCGTATCAGCTCCAGGCCTACTGGACTGGCATCCTCCACTGAAGTAACGGACAGACCCGTCAACAGCTCTGACTGAGAGATAACAAGATAAAGAGGAAACAGTCACATTTATGCTAATAACAGTTATGCTAATAGCTAATATGCAATTATGCTAATATGTCTGTATTCTAAACCACAGTTACAGTTGCCAGAAACACTCTATGTTCGTGAACTCAAACGCTTCTAGCTATCTGCATTTATAAATCTAGGTTAGTGTTAATATATTTTTTTTAAGTTGTATACATTGACATTAGTTAATTAGCATTATACCATGATCTGTTTGAATACTTGATTCTGATTGGCTGGAAGGTGTGCAATAAAATTGAAGTCAGTTGAATCACCGTTCTATATTAATTCACTGAAGCACACAGACGCATATGTCACTCGCACACAGCGGGGATCGCTTAAACTTGTTTTTAATAAAATAGCTTGGCTACTGAATTGCTACATTATATTTCTAAGCAACAAGGGGATAACATCGCTGTTTTTGAAGTAATTAAACGTACAGCTTCATTGTTAATAGAGCGAGAAAAAAAAAATGGGACTGCTGGAAAAGAACAGTCTATTCAGAGGTGATGCAAGTTATTAGATTCGATAAACATCTCAGATGTGTCTCAAGATGTGCACAATGTGGGTTACAAACTTCCGTATTCTGTAAAACAGGTGGCATCGCTTCTGGTTCAGGTCTTTTGCATGTGCTTCATTAAATATAGAGCCGTTTTACTCAAGATACCTTCAAAGGAGCAAGCAAAAATTAGCATAACCGATGTCCATCGCATTTGCAGATTGATATCTTAAAGTTTATTATTTTTCTACTTCACACTAACATTTTTCACCGGTTTCACAGACAAGGCTTAAGCCTAGTCCCAGACTAAAATGCATGCTGTTTTGACTGAAAGCAACTTGCACTGACATATCTTAAAATACAGTGCATCCGGAAAGTATTCACAGCGCTTCACTTTTTCCACATTTTGTTAAGTTACAGCCTTATTCCAAAATGGATTAAATTCATAATTTTCCTCAAAATTCTACAAACAACACCCCATAATGACAACATGAAAGAAGTTTGTTTGAAATCTTTGCAAATTTATTAAAAATTTTAAAAAAAATCACGTACATAAATATTCACAGCCTTTGCTCAATACTTTGTTGAAGCACCTTTGGCACCAATTACAGTCTCAAGTCTTTTTGAGTGTGATGCTACAAGCTTGGCACACCTATTTTTGGGCAGTTTCTCCCATTCTTCTTTGCAGGACCTCTCAAGCTCCATCAGGTTGGATGGGGTGGGCCACTCAAGGGCATTCACAGAGTTGTCCCGTAGCCACTCCTTTGTTATCTTGGCTGTGTGCTTAGGGTCGTTGTCCTGTTGGAAGATGAACCATCACCCCATTCTGAGGTCCAGAGCGCTCTGGAGCAGGTTTTCATCAAGGATGTCTCTGTACATTGCTGCATTCATCTTTCCCTCGATCCTGACTAGTCTCCCAGTTCCTGCCGCTGAAAAACATCCCCACAGCATGATGCTGCCACCACCATGCTTCACTGTAGGGATGGTATTGGCCAGGTGATGAGCGGTGCCTGGTTTCCTCCAGACATGACACTTGCCATTCAGGCCAAAGAGTTCAATCTTTGTTTCATCAGACCAGAGAATTTTGTTTCTCATGGTCTGAGAGTCCTTCAGGTGCCTTTCGGCAAACTCCAGGCGGGCTGTCATGTGCCTTTTACTAAGGAGTGGCTTCCGTCTGGCCACTCTACCATACAGGCCTGATTGGTGGAGTGCTGCAGAGATGGTTGTTCTTCTGGAAGGTTTTCCTCTCTCCACAGAGAAATGCTGCAGCTCTGTCAGAGTGACCATCGGGTTCTTGGTCACCTCCCTGACTAAGGCCCTTCTCCCCCGATCGCTCAGTTTGGCCGGGCAGCCAGCTCTTGGAAGAGTCCTGGTGGTTCCAAACTTCTTTCATTTACGGATGATGGAGGCCACTGTGCTCATTGGGACCTTCACTGCTGCAGATTTTTTTCTGTACCCTTCCCCAGATCTGTGCCTCGATACAATGCTTTGACATGCAGTGTTAACTGTGGGACCTTATATAAACGTGTGTGCCTTTCCAAATCTTGTCCAATCAACTGAATTTACCACAGGTGGACTCCAATCAAGTTGTAGAAACATCTCAAGGATGATCAGTGGAAACATGATGCACCTGAGCTCAATTTTGAGTGTTATGGCAAAGGCTGTGAATATTTATGTACATGTGATGTCGTTTTTTTATTTTTAATAAATTTGCAAAGATTTCAAACAAACTTCTTTCACGTTGTCATTATGGGGTGTTGTTTGTAGAATTTTGAGGAAAATAATGAATTTAATCCATTTTGGAATAAGGCTCTAACATAACAAAATGTGGAAAAAGTGAAGCGCTGTGAATACTTTCTGGATGCACTGTATGTCAGTGCCATTGTTTTGATGCACACCAGGAATGCTTTTTTTGTCCTAATGGATTGAACCTAAGGCCTAATCCTGGCTTAATATAAACCCTGTCTGTGAAACCAGGCCTGTATTGTTTGTGATAAAGTGGGCGAAATCCAGACATTCCAATAGGAATCCACGTAATCAGGAGTTTCATGTGATGTGATGCAGATTTTGACTGTTTTGAAGTTGAATTCTCTGCGCTGTCCAACAGCTGCTTGGTTTGAAAATGACTTTTGTGTGTGCTGTGGACTATACAAAATTTTGCTAATGTAACCGCAGAATTCGCAAATGTCACCAACCTTTATGTCGTTCATGAATAGCAGAGGGTATGAATAAGTGTGTAAAGGCTGAGATCAAACTGATCCAAGTGTAGTGTTGGCATTATCAATGCTTTTAGGTACTGCAGGTGAGAAGAATAACCCCCAATCAGGCCCACCAAACGAGTGGAGATCGTACTGAAAGATCAGGGCAATAAGTATCCCCTTTGTATTTGTGTACTTTAAGCTTTGCCATCAATCTTTCCTAGCTGGCTGCCAAAACAGAAAAGCGCACACATTACTCATCAATGTGTGGTTATCTGCTTCTGTAAACTGCCGATGATTCATCGTTCACTCTCGCAACTGAAGTCGTCGGGTGAAAGCCAAGCATGTACGCGAATGCGTGCGTTGGGACGAAGGCTGAATATAAGGGGTTGATTTGTACTGAGGGCTCTCACTTTTAAGTCCCACCTGTACATTTTTCCCCTTCCAACCTCCCAGCCACATCAAAGCTGCCCTGACGGAGCACTCTGGTTCAAACTCTCAGTCACGCTGGAGCTTTCGCCCCAGGCCAGACTGACACACCATCTGTGCATCTGCCTGCCTGGTCGTTGCTGCTTTAACTTTACTGTTTCCCATCAATCCAAGCCCTTGTCTGTCATCTTGCCCTGCCACGATGTGAAAGAGGGTGGCCCCAAACATAACAGTTACTGTAAGACACAGCAGTCAACCTCGTAATTTCTTGCACTTGGCAGGTAGGTGACTTTTCAAGTTGTTGTATTTTGTTTCTAGTATGCAGGTCATGACCAGGCAAGATAACTGAGCTGTTGTTTTACTCTAGTAACCTGCTTTAACAAACCTGAAAACCTACAGGCAAAATAGGTTCCACAGGTTTATGCAGACAACATGCAATTTGGGTTAAAAGTTCATGTCAACTTGCTTTTTGGAATTTGTATTTTAACATTAATTTATAATGACTTTTTTTATGTTCTAAAAATGCAATACACTAACAAACACAAAGCGACACACAAAAAAATCATTCTGAACATATAATATCAACGCAGAGGTGTAGTTTGTGGGGGGGATGGGGGGAGGTAACCCCCACAATAATCAAAACAAGCAAGTACAACCCCCTCAATATTTATACCATGGTTAATGGAAACATAGAATCAGGCTTTTAATTAATTATATACACCGACCAGGCATAACATTATGACAGGGTAAAGTGAATAACACTGATTATCTCTTCATCACAGCACCTGTTAGTGGGTGGGATATATTAGGCAACAAGTGAACATTTTGTCCTCAAAGTTGATGTGTTAGAAGCAGGAAAATGGGCAAGCGTAAGGATTTGAGCGAGTTTGACAAGGGCCAAATTGTGATGGCTAGACGACTGGGTCAGAGCATCTCCAAAACTGCAGCTCTTGTGGGGTGTTCCCGGTCTGCAGTGGTCAGTATCTATCAAAAGTGGTCCAAGGAAGGAACAGTGGTGAACTGGCGACAGGGTCATGGGTGGCCAAGGCTCATTGATGCACGTGGGAAGCGAAGGCTGGCCCGTGTGGTCCGATCAAACAGACGAGCTATTGTAGCTCAAATTTGCTGTTTTGGCAACACAATATTAGGAAGGTGGTCATAATGTTATGCCTGACCAGTGTACATTGCGTATTCTGAGCTTTTGTAAGCACTAAGTTCCTGTACAAACTGAACGGACCAACTATCTGCTCAATATGACTGAAGCCCACTTTATGAAATTGCACCAGTGCGCGCCAAAAGAGTGATAGCTGTTCCTATCGCGACGCTGATAGTAAAATGTGCAACCCATTTTAATTTACCAGTTCAAAATGCTATGGAGAAAGTCACATTCATTCATTCATTCACAAACATGATCTAAAACAGCCACATAAATTAAAAAAGACTGATAGAAAGAAGGGAAAACATCATCCTGCACCAACATAAATTAGAAAGCTTTTTAAACTTCTCATAACCACCGTTACTAGTATTTATCACATTATATTTTATTTAATGTAGTACATTTTGACTAACTTGTTGTAGAGTTTATAACAGATTATCTGTTAAGGGAATAGATTTTTCCCTAAATATTTATATTACAACTGTGGCATGTTGTGGCTATAGTTTCTATGTGTAGGCTGCTATTTTTCATAACAAATACTAGATAAAAAAAGAAAGAAAAAAGTTAACATTGCCCTAAGCATGGAAATGAGGAGCCATCAATGGTCTTACTTGTAATTATTGTAACAAATGCTATATGCTTTTGGCCAAGTACAAGTTAGAAAGGGCTTTAAAGTCGGGACCTTCTTGACTTACTGACTAAACAATTGGTTTTCCCCATGTGTTAAATGGGTTCTGCTAATAAAAAATTGATATTCCAAAAGATGGCAGGAAATGATGACATTTCCAGTATAAGAAAGTTCTAAGTAAAATTCTTTAAGTAAAATTCTGTCAAACTGGTTTTAGGTTCTTAAATATAAAATACATATATCTTATGTAATCAAGTAATTGTTAGGCTAGGCTATTACTTTATTACAGTTATCAACCAACTTTGCATGTGGATGATATCACAAAATACCATTTTGCAAAAATAAATAAACAAGCAAACAAATAAACCTCATGAAGGAGTATGCCCCGGGACCCTGCTAAACAGTTCACACTTCAACCCCCCCCCCCCCCCCACTGTTCAAACCAAAACTATGCCCTTGTATCAACGCCCTGGCAATCACCCATAGCAATGTGGAGCAAACTGAAAAAGTCCATTTGTTTATGTGATATTTTTCTTTATGTAAAATGACTGATATTGTCTTTCACCTCAGACTCATTGCAGCAGAAAACATCAGATGCTTTGTAGAAATCAGAATGCAGGTCTGCGATAGCAGGAGCTGGATTAAAAATGGTCTTCACTGTAAGAAATATAGAAAATATTATTCACACATTGAGTTATATAAGGACATTTTGTTCATAGAAAAAGGAGAAACGCAAAAACAACAGGTAAAAATGCAAAGACCAAGGTCAAAAATTTCTATGATGTCAAATTATTGTTATGAGTTATAATAATTAGTGTGCACGCAGACGCAGCTCTGTCACAGACACTGACACACCGCAGTTCACGTCAGACAGCAGTCAGTATGAAACTTGCCCTTTGAACTACTTGCATTCGTTTGATTTGATATAAGCAAACTTTGCTCCTTTCTCAGCACAACCATGTTTTCATAACAACGTCGTTACTTGTCTAATAGTTCCCCTTATCTCTTTCTTTCTCTCAGTCCTTAACTTAAATTGTTCTGTAAAACCCAACCGCATAGGAAGTGACTGTAACCGAGGCACTATCTCCTTACTTCCTGTCGCTGAGGGGATTTCTCACTAGTGAGCTTAGTAAACAATGCAATTTAAGAGGTGGGAACATTTAATACATCATAAGGAGCATTTCTGCTGAATAATTTCTCCCAGGTTTGAACATGGTCCTTACTACAGAAGAAAGACTGGCAGTAAGAATTATCATGTCTGTTGCTGCTAATGAATTTATGCTAAAGAGGGCCCATAATCTAATATGCACAAAGACATTTTGAGAACCTTAGAGTAGTTTCTACTTCTAACCCTTAATATTAATAATTGCAACAGAAATACCAGAGGATACATTTTAGCCAATAATGGGGGGCTTCAAATATTGTTAGACAATGGGAGGCCTTTGGGTCAAACATTTTGAGAGCCACTGCTTTATTGAACCCAAAAAGTATTTGGACACTGAAGCTGCACTTAAAAATATATTTTAACCGACTGGTCCCTGCAGACGATCACATGGTCGATCACATACAATACATACCATTTTATTTAAAATTAACAATACCATGATAGTTTAACAATAGCAGAGCTGCTATAAACTGTTAAAGGGTTAGTTCACCCAAAACTGAAAATTTGGTAATTAATTACTCACCCTCATATCATTCCAAACCCGTAAGACTTCGTTCATCTTCAGAACACAAAAGCGATTTCTGTCCCTCCATTGACAGCTACGCAACTACCACTTTGACGCTTCAAAAAGTTCATAAAGAGATCGTTAAACTAATCCATATGAATTGAGCAGTTTAGTCCAAATTTTCTAAAAAGACTTGATATGATAAACAGATTTATATGATAAACAGATTGAATTTAGGCTTTTATTCACATATAAACATTGATCAGGGAGAATGAACCTCATTGGTTCTTGTTGAAGCTCAAACGTGATGCGTGTAGCGAGTTAGCTCAAAGGGGAAATATTAATAATTATTCATAACTCATTGTGATTATTCATTATGATTAATTATGAATACTTGAATCAGTTAATAAGATTAATGATGTAGCTACATTAACATTACAATCAATCAATCAGTTCATCCTGTGAACACTCAGTATTGATTATTAATTAATTCTAAGAGAAGGGTATTTTTCATGGCCACAGAAAAATAATTCTTCCTTAGCATTTACAGCGCTTAGAGTGTGTAACAAAATCGATCATTTAAGTGACAATTTGTTTGCAGGCAGGGAGTCAGAACCAAATATGTATTGTGCACAAGTTTTATTAACTAAATCACAAACACAACTAAACTAACAAAAACGCATACACACAATCACACATACATGGGTAAGATGGAAAGTGACAGAATGGACAACGGAAATGAAGCTATGGAAAAGAGACATTAACCATGAAAAGAACCATCAGTTTGTTATCTTCAAAGCTCCTTTGTTAACAAAGGGGTTCATAACTTCATCTAAACGCCGATTTTGTATATTGTACGTTACTTGCATTTGCCTGAGCGGTTGAAAAGCGTCCGGATATACAGTCGCAGGAGAAAGTCTTGATAGTTCGGTCCGATGGTGTTGAAGTTGCAATCGATTTCTTCTGTGTTGACTGAAGATATGATGAACTTGCATGGTTAGTTCGACTCTGTCATGGTCGAGGAAGCTGCACATGGCTTGAGGTGTTGGACCTGCCGGCCGCGACCGTGTGGTCGGAGCGGGTTTCCGGTACCACACACACACAGCAACCAGTAGAAGCAAGAAGAGGAGGAGATGAAGGTGCACATGGCTCGGTGTGTGTAGGCCTGCCAGCCTGACTGGCTTGGCCAGGTGGGAGCCAGCAGATGCAGTGTGTCGGTCGTAGGTGCAAGAGAGAGAGGCGGATCTGTGTGTCTCTCTTGAAAGTCTGGGAAAGGTCACAACTCTCAGGGTTGACTTGACCAATGAGAAAGGTTAAATTTCCACGTGGGAAGATTCCTCTGTTGGAGATTTTATGGCTCTTTGTTTCAACCATGCTCATTTGCATGTGCAGCTGGATTGGTTGGCGATGAAGAACTATTAAAGATTCTTGTAATACTAATATGTTGCGTAGCTATCGACACATCATATACACGATAATTTCAATTTTCAAAGTACAAATTTATAGAGACCAAACATGGTATAGGTGAGGTTACATTGACCGTTGGTTCTATCATAGAATATGCATAAAACAAAATACCATACAGAAAACACTATATAAGACTGCGTCACACGAGAATGAGCCTCATTGGTTCTTGCGGAAGCTCAAACGTGCTGCGTCACACGAGAATGAACCTCATTGGTTCTTGCTGAAGCTCAAACCTGCTGCGTAATACAAGAATGAACGTCATTGGTTCTTGCGGAAGCTCAAACGTGCTGCGTAACACGAGAATGAGCCTCATTGGTTCTTGCGGAAGCTCAAACGTGCTGCGTCACACGAGAATGAACCTCATTGGTTCTCGCTGAAGCTCAAACATGCTGCGTAACACGAGAATGAGCCTCATTGGTTCTTGCTGAAGCTCAAACGTGCTGCGTCACACGAGAATGAGCCTCATTGGTTCTTGCTGAAGCTCAAACGTGCTGCATAACATGAGAATGAACCTCATTGGTTCTTGTTGAAGCTCAAACGTGCTGCGTAACACAAGAATGAACCTCATTGGTTCTTGTTGAAGCTCAAACATGCTGCGTAACACGAGAATGAACCTCATTTGAACGTGCTGCGTAACACGAGAATGAACGTCATTGGTTCTTGCTGAAGCTCAAACGTGCTGCGTAACACGAGAATGAACCTCATTGGTTCTTGTTGAAGCTCAAACATGCTGCGTAACACGAGAATGAACCTCATTTGAACGTGCTGCGTAACACGAGAATGAACGTCATTGGTTCTTGTTGAAGCTCAAACGTGCTGCGTAACACGAGAATGAACCTCATTGGTTCTTGCTGAAGCTCAAACGTGCTGCGTAACACGAGAATGAACGTCATTGGTTCTTGCTGAAGCTCAAACGTGCTGCGTAACACGAGAATGAACGTCATTGGTTCTTGCTGAAGCTCAAACGTTCTGCGTAACAGAAGAATGAACGTCATTGGTTCTTGCTGAAGCTCAAACGTGCTGCGTAACACGAGAATGAACGTCATTGGTTCTTGCTGAAGCTCAAACGTGCTGCGTAACACGAGAATGGACCTCATTGGTTCTTGAGGAAGCTCAAACGTGCTGCGTAACACGAGAATGAACCCCATTGGTTCTTGCTGAAGCTCAAACGTGCTGCGTAACAGGAGAATGAACGTCATTGGTTCTTGCTGAAGCTCAAACGTGCTGCGTAACATGAGAATGAACCTCATTGGTTCTTGAGGAAGCTCAAACGTGCTGCGTAACACGAGAATGAACGTCATTGGTTCTTGCTGAAGCTCAAACGTGCTGCGTAACACAAGAATGAACCTCATTGGTTCTTGCTGAAGCTCAAACGTGCTGCGTAACACGAGAATGAACGTCATTGGTTCTCGCACGTCAAGCAAACATGCTTGAGCTTCCGTTTACCACAACTGATGTGTGAGTTGATGAATGTTTAAATGTGAATAAATTAATTTTGGACTAAACCACTCCATTCATATGGATTAGTTTTACAATCTCTTTATGAACTTTTTTAAGCGTCGAAGTGGTAGTTGTGTAGCTGTCAATGGAGGGACAGAAATCTCTCAGATTTCATCAAAAAGATCTTCATTTGTGTTCCGAAGGTGAACGAAAGAGTTTAAGGGTCTTACGGGTTTAGAACGACATGAGGGCGAGTAATTAATGACACTCAGTGAAAACAAATTCCTGTGCTTTGAAAATAAATTCTAAATTTTTCTTCATTCCATATTTTGAATGAGCTGGTATTTTCTATACAATGAATAGTGATTCAGACTGTCAAGCTTCAAAGAAGACAAAAAAGAACCATGAAAGTACAATGAAAGTAGTTCATAAGACTTGTATGCTACATTCAGAAATTCTGAGAAGCATTCAAAGAAACAGACTGCAATGACAGTTCACTGTAAATCATTTTTTGTGTGTGTGTCCTTGTTGGAGCTTTGCTGTCTGATGACAGAATTTTCATTTTCTGGGTGAACTGTCTCTTTAATCAAATTGAGAGTTTTAGGAAGCCTCTAGTTTCCTCGAGTGATCTAAAGAGAAATCAATTTGCACTTGTGAAGTGGACAACGTAATATGGAAGAGGAGGGAAATAATGAGGGAAAATAAACCGCAGTACTAACGAGTGCATGAGATGAATGAATAAGTCATGCGAAACCTCACAGTTTAGAGATGCTTTAAAAAGCTCTAAATGAAAAACAACAGAAACACAAGTTAAATGTGAGCTAAATTCACACTAGAGTGGTCAAACACCGATCTAAAGTATGAAATTACACGTTAGCTACATATCAGCTTTGAAGTTAACCGAAATTAACTACAGTTGAGGAGAGAGTCAAAGCTAGATGGCCCTTATATTCATTTATTTAAGAACGTGGTTAGGAAAACAGTTCTCGGATTCTTCTCCAGTGAGCCTGTGGGGGTGGCATGTGCGTAATCCAAGCCTTGAGCTCCGGCTAAGTGCTATTTGCGCACGTCATTGTCTGATGAATTCATCCCAAGTGATAGGCGCATAATCTGGGCTAATGGCCTGTCTCTTAACACTTAATATGGCCCGCTAACGGGCTAAACAGCATGTATCTGGGAAGTTCTGAGGTGGTGAATGTGAATATCGGGGTGCGTTGGTGTGTTGGGGGGGGGGTATCCATCTGTGTCATCCATCTGTGGAATAAGCTTGTTGCATCATTGTGCATCTCCATGACAAGGATACACTGTGTCTCTGATCAGCGGGGACCTAAACATACAAGGTGCTAATGATATCTGAGACACAACCGGTTATGTTATTTTCCACAGGAGGGCAAAGTCGTGCTTTACTCTCACCAATCATTGGGTATAAGGAGCTAAAAATAGTTTTTAGAAAGTGGGAGTGAAAAGGAAATAAACTATTGTTGATGAATGATTATGCTAGCACTCCATTTGGCGATTATACAAAGATAGGACCCTGACAGTGTGGCACAACAAGTAATTTTATGAAAGACTGTAACGAAGGGGAAGACTGTAATGATTTTCAGTAAAGATCCTTTGAAACAATAGCCAGGTTTCCATCCAAGGATTTTTTGCGGAAAAAAAGGTTTAGCGCATCAAAATATATTACCGATATAGCTGATGGAAATGCCAATTATCGATCATTTTTTGCAAATGTCGGCACAATCTTTTTCCGTTTAACTTTAGCGTATGAATTCTATATTGATACATCAAATGTCGCTAAAAACTAGTTTGGAAACACTTTTTGTCAAAAAAAAGGGCTTTAATGCAATGTATTTTAACATAAATGTGGTGTTGTTGCTCCCGTTAAAGCACCGTTTCTCTGTAGTTCAAAGGCGCATTAAATCTACCTATTATATTCATATTATTAAATTGTATATTAAATGATTTTGTTACTATTGGTAAGAATAAGACGTGTTACCTCTCAAACATCATTCATCCTTATTTTTGTAATTTTGTCTGTTTTTTTACAATCTAATAAAAGTTCATCAGAAAAATAATAGTGGCAGCCGTTTTTGAATATTGCTTGATCAAGTATTGATCTAAATAGTCTTTATAACGAAGTACATGACACTAGATAATAAAATGTAATAATATACAATAAAGTTTTGTTTCAAAATGGATGAGGAAAATATAGCGCCTTGAAAATCTCTGCAGCTCGTCAAAACTAAAAATGGGGCATCTGTCAAATGAAGGAAGCTGTTGGAGTTTCCAACACAACATGTTATCTGTATCTGAATAAATAAAATTAATGCCGTAAAATCATGATTTCATGGGCAGGATCTGGCTACTTGACAAATAAAAATCACAAACATGACACTTGTTAATAAAATACAATACAATACAATACAATACAATTTATTAAAATGTAATATAATTTTATCTCAAGCAAATTAGAACAAAATTAAGTGGGTTGAATCCAAAAAGCTCTAAATGAATTTTAGAATTGTTAAGATGGCATGTATAGACCATTTCAAAAAAATAAATATAGGCCTACACAAATAAAAAGTTTAGGTTACAGCTGCATCTGTCTCTGAGAAAAAATAGCAGCGATTTGATGTTTTTGATTAATTTGATGTTATTGAAAACGTGTTAACTTTGTCGATAACAAAACGTGGATAGAAACTTGGCTAATGTCTAATAAGAACGGGAAGTGAGGTGAGACAATCAAGTACATTGAGATATGAAGCAAAGATGCGTGACTGACCGTGGTTCTGTTTGGCCATTCTCAAGGCCTGCAGTGATGCATCTGGGTTGATCTCAAGCTGGCAAACGAGCACCTTGGCATTTACTATGGCAGATTGTGCCCGCTGTAGTTCCTCTTGCCCCAGAAGCATATTAGCACCAGCCACAATCACTATGGCATTCTCCCCTGTCAATACAATATGTGAACACAAGATGCTTATAAACCTTTAAGGAGACATTGCTGTTAATTAGACTAAAATTTAATTACAAATCCACATTTACAAAGAATGCATTCATGTACAAAATTAAAGGTCACATCATAGGAATATACAGAGACTCTAACAACTATTCAGACATATACACCGATCAGGCATAACATTATGATCACCTTCCTAATATTGTGTTGGTCCCCCTTTTGCTACCAAAACAGCAAAAAACTTGGACCACTTTTGATAGATACTGACCACTGCAGACCGGGAACACCCCACAAGAGCTGCAGTTTTGGAGATGCTCTGACCCAGTCGTCTAGCCATCACAATTTGGCCCTTGTCAAACTCGCTCAAATCCTTACGCTTGCCCATTTTTCCTGCTTCTAACACATCAACTTTGAGGACAAAATGTTCACTTGCTGCCTAATATATCCCACCCACTAACAGGTGTCGTGATGAAGAGATATTCAGTGTTATTCACTTCACCTGTCATAATGTTATGCCTGATCAGTGTAAGTCACACTTAAAAATATATGAATGCCACTGCATATTAAACTAAGTTGTCATATGTCATATGGAACGTGATGAACTAAAATGACCTTGGGACCTTTTTTCTGTCTGAACATGTTTTCATCTAATGCAATGACATTCGTGCATTTTTATATGTGGTTTAAGTGTACAAATATGTTTTGGGGCCATGGATATAGGAGACAAATTACACACCCAGACGTATGAAATTCTTATTGCGCCACAATCAGACAGGCACAAATAAAGAGCTGGCATAAGCGTTTGAAAAACCACACTGCAGCGTCAGGAGATATTATCAGTTTTTTCCTCATTTCAGCTTCCTTGTTAGCTTGCGAGATAATCGTTCAAATTAACATCGCTGTGATATTCACACAGGAAGCTGGGACACTGAAAGTAGGTTGTTATGGTGATCATGACGCCAATCAGAGCTCTTCCTGTAGTGCCACGAGGCTTAGCTGGATCACTAAACCATGACATTTACAATGCAGCAGGCCTTACATTCAGAGGCAGGCTGGTTATGTCACCTTTAAGTCTGAGTAGTGCTACATTAAACTGGGTCTAAAATTACCCTGTGTAGGCGAGATGGACACAGGTAGAGAGCTTCTCACCCATCTATGTCTCATTCAGAAGAGTACTTAGCGGTGTTTATGTTATTTTAGGGGCTTTTAAAACTCTGGGATGCAGCAAGGCTCGGTACTCTGACCAATTTAAATTTTACCTGTGTCATTTACGATGATAGAGGCAGCTCCAGTTGCAGCATTTTCAGTCTGTTCTACATAGGCTAAGAGAGAGAGGGAGAGAGAGAGAGGGAGAGAGAGAGAGAAGTGGATAACCTAAATTGCTTACAGTAAACAAAACTGAACTGAACAAATCAGAATATCCATATAAAATCTTTTACAGTGTTTATACATTATGAAAATAGAGGCAGTACATATGCAGACTTACAAACAGTGTTGGGGAAGCTATTATAAAATTGTATCTTGCCAAACATCAGGTTGCTGATAATAAAAAATATCTAATAACAGATAAACAACAGTTGAAATACACTATATTGCCAAAAGTTTTGGGATGCCTGCCTTTACATGCACATGAAATTTAATGACATCCCATTAATCCGTAGGGTTTAATATGGAGTTGGCCCACCCTTTGCAGCTATAACAGCTTCCAGTCTTCTGGGAAGGCTTTCCACAAGGTTTAGGAGTGTGTTTATGGGAATTTTTGACCATTCTTCTAGAAGTGCATTTGTGAGGTCAGGCACTGATGTTGGACAAGAAGGCCTGGCCCACAGTCTCTGCTCTAATTTATCCCAAAGGTGTTCTATCGGGTTGAGGTCAGGACTCTGTGCAGGCCAGTCAAGTTCCTCCACACCAAACTCGCTCATCCATGTCTTTATGGACCTTGCTTTGTGCACTGGTGCGCAGTCATGATGAAACAGGAAGGGGCCATCCCCAAACTGTTCCCACAAAGTTGGGAGCATGAAATTGTCCAAAATGTCTTGGTATGCTGAAGCATTAAGAGTTCCTTTCACTGGAACTAATGGGCCAAGACCAACCCCTGAAAAACAACCCCACCCCATAATCCCCCCTCCACCAAACTTTACACTTGGCACAATGCAGTCAGGCAAGTACCGTTCTCCTGGCAACCACCAAACCCAGACTCATCCATTGGATTGCCAGACAGAGAAGCGTGATTCGTCACTCCAGAGAACACGTCTCCACTCCTCTAGAGTCCAGTGGCGGCGTGCTTTACACCACTGCATCTGTTCTTGAGCTAATCTGAAGGCCACACAAAGTTTGGAGGTCTGTAGCTATTGACTCTGCAGAAAGTTGGCAAGTTCTGCGCACTGTGCGCCTCAGCATGCACTGACCCCGCTCTCTGATTTTACGTGGCCTACCACTTCGTGGCTGAGTTGCTGTTGTTCCCAATTGCTTCCACTTTGTTATAATACCACTAACAGTTGACCGTGGAATATTTAGTAGTGAGGAAATTTCACGAATGGACTTAATGCACAGGTGGCAACCTATCACAGTACCACGCTTGAATTCACTGAGCTCCTGAGAGCGACCCATTCTTTCACAAATGTTTGTAGAAGCGTCTGCATGCCTAGTGCTTGATTTTATACACCTGTGGCCATGGAAGTGATTGGAACACCTGAACTCAATGATTTGGAGGGGTGTCCCAATACTTTTTGGCAATATAGTGTAAGTAACACAGTTTATCAATTCAGCACAAAATGTAATAAGCTAAACTACAAGTTACTAACAAAATAGATAGATAACCTAAATAAGGTACAATATATTTTAAATCATGTTATTATTGGATTGCAAAATGTACTACAGGGCATTTCAGGAACACAAATAAACTGCAAAATATCATGTTCATACTTTGTATTTGTTCTTGCTTTCAAGTAAAAACATCTAAACATCTTCAAAGCAAGATTTATTTTTTCCTGTCATTGTGCAAGTGATGAAATCAGATCTGTTTGTTCTGACAGCGTAATCAGTATCTGATATATCTACATCGGCTGCTACAGTAATAATGAATTAGACGTCAGCATGATAAGAGTAGCTGTCATCATAGAATTAGAGGACGTAAAAAAATGGAAATTTTGCTTCTGCTTACGAACATCATGGTATCTCACCATGGTGTTGAACTCTCATCGAGGTTCATAAATATTGGAGGCATTACTGTATTTTACACAATCATACATACGAATGTCAGATTCGTTCACATATTTAATTGAAAAAATGAAAACAAAAAATGTGTAAATACGGACACAGCTAGAGACAGCTAGAGATCTAAAATTCTATCAAATTGAATTGAATAATCCTTACAAATTATTCATATTATGAATTAAGAATTTTAAATGAATAAAAAAAATGTAGAGCTTAATAAAACATTTTTTGTTTTTTATGAGATGTGAAAGCACTGTTTGGCCATTACCAGTAGATATGCCATTATTTTTGAAGTTTTGAATGTAGTCGTTCCCAAAAACGTCCCTGCCGACCTGAGGAGATAAAGCAACCAAAGATGAAAAGCGGAACTTGAGATGATATATTTTCTAGCAACTCGCTGACCGGCCAAAGTTCTGCATTGCTATATCAGGCCAAGCCTTCCAGATATAGCATCCCCAAACAAACGCCTCCACTCTACAAATACAACTTTAATCTCCCCCTCTCCCTCTTTCTCCTCCTCTCTATGAGACATTCGATGTTGAGGTAGAGGGCAAAAGGGTTCCTTTTTTTCCCAGCTGGGTCTGCTTTTATCCCACACTGGTAAAGACATGCCAAGGATGGGGTCCTAAGCCCCAGAAGCGGAGACCCTTCACTACCTGGCCTTCTGTCTTTGAAGTGTGATCTCTCTTTGAATGTTTCTGAAAGCATAGGAGTCTATTTTTACACACTGCATACGCTTCGGTATTGATTGGGGTCTTTGCACTGACAAAATGAAGAGCTTTATTACTTGGTTAGGTTCTCTTGTGCGGTTAAATGCTGAAATACATGAATTGCTCCGGTATCAACCTAAACTTTTTTGTGTCTATGTGTACTTCAGGCTATGTTTAGTTATTTAGGATGTTGAGAAAAGCAGACCGTATTGGGTACCTTGCACACCATGGCAGTCTTGGCCCCCATTCGTGCAGCTTGGACACACTGATTGGCCCCTTTACCACCAAAACCAATAAAGAACTTGTGTCCATGTATCGTCTCTCCAGCCTTGGGAAGTCGAGGTGCCTGACTAACAGAAAGACATAGGGGACTAGGCTATAAAAAATTACAGAGAAAATGAAAGCATGCATCATAAAGTTACTCAATTACAAGTCAAAAGTATCTAGCCAAGAATTGACTTGAGGGAAAATAATTGAATTGAGGGAAGGTAAAAAAGTATCCACATTTAATTATACTTAAAGGGGAGGTAACACACACAGTTTCAGCCAATCTCATGTTAATCTTGAGTACCTACAGAGTAGTATTGCATCCTTCATATCTCAAGGGTAGTTCAGAGTTCAAGTGTAGATGCATTTTGGTCGATCGGATCACAAATAGACGAGGCAGACACATTGCTGTTTTGGGGGGGGCCTTAACCACTCACTGTCTATGGTGGTTAGATGTCCATAATGACCAGCACAATCTACCAGTTAGCGTCTGGTTTAAGACATGCTTTTTTTTCGCCGTTACATAAAGCCACAAATGAAAGGGAAACTCCTACAAATGCATATGCAATAAAGGTCAGCCGCAAAAATAATTATCCACGCCTTTTCAGCGTTAATGTTTCACTGCGCGTCTTCAGTAAATCCTGACAGTAGTTTTTTAACGCCAAAAGAGGGTTTGCGTTGGCGCAAGTTGTTAGTAAATCTGGCCCAGATTATGTAAAGCAACCCGTTCAGTGTTCAGTTGTCTTCATTTTAAAGCAATTGTTGAATTAATGCATTGTGAGTGTTCTTTGTATCGCTGTTTTCAGAGGAATCACAGATGGCCCATTCAGTCAGTTCTAAAAACTCCATATTGTTTGAATGAAAGGGACCTTTACTGGAAACATGCTTGTGAGCTGTAAATGAAAATAATGTGACATGACATCCTGAGCCCTTCTAAATCTAAGGCAGGTGCCCTGAACTCCCTAAAAAGCTAATTGCTGCGCTGCTTAGTGCGTGACATTTCAGAGCGGGGTCCATCAGCCTTTCACCCGAGCAGAACTAGCAGCTATTACTCATTCTATTGAACAACAGAAGAAAAACTCAATCCCAGACATCTAGTTACGGTCTGGCCCCAATCCAAGTCTCCGGGAGCCCATGTTTATGTGATGGCAGAATGAGCCGATAAAGTTGTTTTTCACATGTGTGTTGATGGTGTGGTTAAGAGAGGGAATATTACAGGAAGTCAATGCGGACGAACAAAGATCCTGCCAAGATTTCAGTACAGTAAGCGGTAAGTGAAGTTGTTGTTTATGATGGTTTTGATGAAAAAAATGCTTAAAATAAAGATTATGCTTAAAGCGACTGCAAGGCATATTTTCCCCACATTTTCAAATCTTAACTGAATTTTGCATGAGATTTAATTGAGTATAAATGATAAATAGTTAAAGTAAATAATATATGTATAGTAAATGAATGAATTGCTGGTCAGAAACTTTGGAAATGAGGAAGACAATGAAGAAGGTTCAGTAAAACACTACTATTGCACTCTAATTGAGTAATAACTTCACATTTGCTACTCTTTTACCACAAGCAATGCTGCAATGAACTGCATTGAAATGTATATTTGCATAGATTCAACTGTACAACCAATAGGAATGTGGATCAAAGTCCATATATGGCAAGTCATTTCACTCAGCGGCCATCTTTGAAAAGCCTCTCAAGCTATTTCAGTCATGCAAGTGCAGCTCCTGGTAAAAATGATTCTGTGGTGAACTAAATACTACAGAAACAAAATGTAATTTCTACCTGAATAAGTTAGTTCAGACAATAATTCTATTTTAGTACTCAATTTAAGCTGTTTTTTTCCCATCATGCACTGGGACATGAATAATTAATAAGGTTGCATTTTTCACTGTTTTCCAGCTGTATTTAAACTGTTTCATCATTGCTTTTGTTGTTAGGTTTGGTAACTTGCTGTTTTGTGACATCTGGAGTTCATTTTCTACTCAAAATGACACATTCATACTCAAAAATGTTACCGTTATTGTGTATTATGGACCAAGTATTGAGATTGGGTACTGTATTACTATGTAGATATGTTGTCTACACAATATCTACTGTATTATTTACTTAGATGTTCTAAGTAAGACATACACTTTAAAAGCATGGCTTAATTCACTGTTATATTGTTTGAGTAAAATGTACTTGAAACAGAGTATTGCAAAATCAATTTCAACTAAGTAGAAATTACTCAAATTTTAACTGGCCAAGTTAAAGTTACTTATTTTCTTTGTTAATTTTACTTAACTTAGTGTTAAGTAAACCATGTGTTAGTTACCATATGTGAAATTTACTTTAAAAAATCTAGTAAAATTAAGTCAATTTTACTTATTGTTTTTTTCAGTGTATCTCTTTGAATGGGGAAACATCAAATTCTCCAAAAGTGTTCACCAAGCTTACGAATAAATTTCATATTTGAAATCAACAATGAAATCTGACAACAACTGTGTCATAAATGATGTTTTAAAACTCAAATCATGAAAAAAAAAATTTAGGAACCAACTGGAGATTGGCTCTTTTATTTAGAAGGCGGGACTTATTCCGCCATATTGCGCGTTGCACTTTCAGCCCTTCATAGTAACATGACTGCGCCATCTTTCTATATCTAAAGTCTTTAGTGTGGATGCTCTATTTTACAACTTCTATGCTTGTCTGATTGAGTCATTGTCTGTGTCGCAGGTTACAGACAGACAGGCCTCACCTAAACTCCTCGCTCACACTTCCTCTATTGTTTTATGAGTAATTATCATTCTCCCATGAACTCAGTTCTGACACAAATGCTGTGACTTTCCTGTGCCAAGAGGAAACACAACAGGTGTTCTGTGACATAGGCTGTGGTTCAAGCAGATGTTTACCACTTTATAAAGGCAGAACCTAAAACAGCCTGCATGAGTAACAGTATGTGCTATTGTACACTGTGGTCCACGGGGCAATAAAGGAGCAAGTATTTACTTTTAACAATTCATTGATTCATTATTAATAATAACTAGCACTTTTACTTTTCTTGTAGCATTTTCATCAACAATATGGTTTAATTAAAACATTTCATTATTGTACATGCGGAGGCTATTCCATTTTATTTATCCATGGCACATGCATTTTGATTCTTTATACGTTAAGTAATGTTGTCCAATGACTTGTTAACATTGTTTAGGCATTATTTTATTGATTTGTAGTGAAAAGAAGACATCCAAAATGCACATTTAAGTGTTTATTTTAGCAGATTTGATCTATTTGTGTCTATATAGATTTCTATTACAGTACTGTTTTCTCAAAATGAGTATTTTCTCATGCTCTGAGACATAAATCTCCACTTCAGCAGCACTTAAATGCAGCAAACTCTCCAGTTTTATTCATGTCTAATATTTTTGACAGTGTGGTTTGTTAATATATCATTCACAACACATATTTAACATTTTATTCCTAAACGTGATTCCCTTTTTTCTGATTTCTGATTAAAAAATAAAAGATATCCAGAATCCTTTCTGTAAATAACTTTAACTCTAATATGTATAAGATTAGAGATCTGTGCTGGACATTTATTCAAATTCGTTTCATTAGTAAATGCCTAATTTGCATATTTAAACACAACATTTCAGAAAACTTGTATTAATGTACTGTGATGGTATGGTGATATCTATTAGTTAAAATGGTAACACTTTATTTTAGGATTCAATTCTCACTATTAACTAGTTGTTATTATCATGCATATTACTAGGATATTGGCTGTTTATTAGTACTTATAAAGCACATATTAATGCCTTATTCTGCATGACCATATTCTACATCCCTTAATGCAATACCTAAACTTAAACGCTACAAAAATTACCTTACTAACTATTAATAAGCAGTAAATTAGGAATTTATTGAGGCAAAAGTCGTAGTTAATAATGAATATGTGTTCTCCATACTAAAGTGTTACCATTAAAATGTTTACCCTATGTACTTTATACTTGCAAAAAGATAAAAATATGAGAGCGAAGGAGAAACAGAAATACTAAATTATGGGTAGCACTTTATTTTACAGTCCTGTTCCACATATACATACTATGCACTTATAGCAATTGCAATAACTGGGTTATAACTATGTACCAACCTTGATACCCCTAAACCTAACCTTAACCCATGTAGTTACCTTATATTTTCAGTACTTTCTTAGGTAAGTACACTGTAAGTACATGTACTGTAAAATAAAGTGCAACCCAACTATGAATACAGCAGCACTATATAAAAAGTGCCATAGTACTACCTTTTTTTTTGGTGCATGTTATTCTTTAAAATACCATGTAATTACCATATGGTCATCATTCAGTGCTGTGATATTCATCAATGCAACATTGTATTATCAGTAATGTCTCTATTACAAAAAAGGCCCAGGTTGAACCAAAGACAAAGTGCCTGAAGTTAATTGCTACATGAATATATGAGACCCCAGGCAAGAGTATGCAGAACTTGTGTGTGCCACATGCACACTCTTGACTAACATCACATCGCAAGTGAAAGACACTGACGGCTCCAGTGAAGGCAAACCAATGGGTTCAAACTGTAATCAGCAGGTGGCACTGTCTGGCTTCATCACAAACACACAAATGTTCCGCACGAGACGCGCTTCAAAGTGTCTGATTCCATTCGACTGTCACAAACACAAGCCACATCGAAAACGGGATTTTACACTTCAAAGCCAAGCATAGCACTTTGATGGGTGAAATGTGTCAGCCACCCTCCAAAAACAAACAAACACACACTTCCCATCAGAACTATTGCCTAATTGATGCAACCTCTTCTGTTCAAAGGCCAACATTGATGACTGGATTTGCAAATGGTTACGTATATGAGCAACTGGAACTTTTTTTTTCCCCATAAGGGGTAGTTTGTTGTGATCACTTGAATATGAATATGATTTAGTTATGTATGGAAAGGAAAATGTTGTCTTTGGATAACCTAGCTCTTTGAGAAGCTAACACCTAATCTGAATTATTCAAATCTGGCATATCTTGTCCTGCCCCAATTGTGGATATGAATGATACCTCAAATAATAAGGTTTGCCAATGGTTTTTATAAACAATTGGACTTTTGTTTAAAAGATGTTTGGGGTCAGTAAGAAATCATTACTTTTATGCAGAAAGGATACATTAAATTGATCAAAACATTTGATACCAAAAAACTATTTTAATTAAATTATGTTCATTTGAACTTTCCATTCATCAAATAATCCTAAAAACAGATATATCATGGATTCGACAAAATATTAAGCAGCACAAATGTTTTCAACATTTATAATAATAATAATAAGAACCCTAGTGAAAAATAAATATACTAAAATGTATTTTAAATACATTTATTTTTTATGCTATGTATACTACAAATACATTTACATATGTATGTACTTAATATAAATACCCTGCAATTGTACTTTTACTGGTATAATTAAAGTCTGCTAAATTGGAACAACTCATTTTGTACTTAATGTACTTTAGTTATCCAGAAATAGTGCTGAAGATATACTTAAGATTGTGCTAAAGTGCAAGTATACTTTAAATATCTTGCATTTAAAGACTGATATTACTAATAGTGATATTACAATACATTTAGGCTTAATATTGAGAAATGTGCATTGTGCAATAAAGATGTACTCCAAGTAAAGCTTAATTATATCAGTGAGTCTCAAGCGATATGTCAGTAAATATGGTAATGGATTTGTAGTAGTCTTGCTCAAAAGTTTACACACCCCTTGCAGAATCTGTGAATAATTTTAACAAAATAAGAGGGATCATACAAAATGCATGTTATTTTTTTTTTTTAATCTAGTGCTGTCCTGAATAAGATATTTTACATAAAAGATGTTTACATATAGTCCACAAGACAAAAAAATAACTGAATTTATTAAAATGACCCCGTTCAGAAGTTCCCTGGATGATCCACAGCTGTTTTTTTTGTTTTGTGATGGTTGTTCTTGAGTCTCTTGTTTGTCCTGAGCAGTTAAACTGACCAGCGTTCTTCAGAAAAATCCTTCAGGTCCAGCAAATCCTTCAGTTTTCCAGCATCTTTTGCATATTTGAACCCTTTCCAGCAGTGACTGTATGATTTTGAGATCCATCTTTTCACACTGAGGACGATTGAGGGACTCAAAACACAACTATTAAAAAAGCTTCAAACATTCACTGATGCTCCGGAAGGAAACACGATGCATTAAGAGCCGGGGGTGAAAACCTTTGAACAGGATGAAGATGTCCAAATTTTTCTTATTTTGTTTAAATATCAGATTTTTTCATTTAGTACTGCCCCCCAGCTCTTAATGCATCAACGCACAGTATTAAGAATCAAGGGTTCATAAACTTTTGAACGGGGTCATTTTAATAAATTCAGCAATTGGTTTGTCTTGTGGACTATATGTAAACATCTTTTATGTAAAATATCTTATTCAGGACAGTACTAAATAAAAAAATAACATGCATTTTGTATGATCCCTCTTATTTTGTTAAAATTATTCACAGATTCTGCAAGGGGTGTGTAAACTTTTGAGCAAGACTGTACTTAGTATGAAATAAATGTATTTTAAATACATTTTGGTATAGGATTTTTTTTTTTTGATTAGGAAAATGTTACCTGAACACCAAATCAGCATATTAGAATGATTTCTGGAGGATTATGTGACACTGACTACTTGAGTAATGATGCTGAAAATTCAGCTTTGATCACAGGAATAAATTACACTGTTAACATAAAAATGCAAGATGAAAGTTTACTATCAGTTTGCACAGCTGCAAAGTTTACGCCGTATTCCAGTCAAAAGGTGCACCTGTGCTGAAAATACAGCAGACAGTATGACTAGGACACACTGGACGATGGAAAAAAAAAAACTGCCAGTGGCAAATGTGACCAATGAGCAGTGAATCAGTTCCCTGGGGAAATATTAATAATAGACAGAGCTGGCAGAACAGAAGGCAGTTCCCCAAATCTGCCTTTGTTGTACCTTATTTGGTTCCTGCTGGATGGACTAATTCCTTTCAGAGTTATTTTAAAATCTTAAAGTCTGCCTTCTGCAAGTGGAATATGTTACGATGAGTGTGAGAGTTTGTCACATGAGCATGAAATCATCATTTAGTATGATATATGAGAGAAGTTAATAATAGAGGGTGGATTTGTTTTGCTATACAATGAGCAAAGCCACGAATGTAAATTTCAAGTTAAGCATGAAATTGAACATGAGGATAGTGGTTGGGCATCAATGATCTAAAAATTAATTTATCATAAAACTCTTTCAGCATTAGAAATGTATTTTTATTAAGGTGTTATTAATGATTGTCCCCTATTTTTTTAAAGGCATGAAAATGATTTTGGTAACACTTTACTTAGTTAAAGCCTTTATGTATGTATTATAAAGGTATTCATAGTGTAAGTTATAATGCGTTATATATTTTCATAAATAATTGTAACCAAAGTTAAAATGGATTATAATATTTGAAGATTCCTGGTTACATCTGAAATTGGTTGTTTGTCATGTGTTTTAACTTAAGGTGTAACATAAGTATTATAATGTATTATAACGGTAGTTACAATTATTCATGAGATCATAAATGCATTGTAAGGTGCATTACATGGCACAATTAATGCATTAAAAATGATTTTATAACGCATTATACATGAAGGCTTTAACCCTCTGGTGTTTTTTTTTACTTCATCTGAATGGTACGAAACTTGGTAAAGGTTTTGGCAGTTGCTATGTGAACACAAAAATAAATCATGGACTTGATACGAAAAGGTTAAAAATAGTAACACTTGTGTTCCTCACGGTCAAAAATGGCAGCATTGGAAATGAATGAGAGATGAATTTCAGCTAGTGGAAATTTTTGGTACTGCACCCAAACAAAATCTGACAGAAAGCTCATTTTTTTGAGATATCAACTTCAAATTTGGAACACATCTTGTTTAGATGTATGTCTTTGATTTTCTCACAGTTTTAGAGTAAAATGTGTTTTTGAAAATATATATTTCATATAAAAATTGAAAATAGTATTTTTGTGCATTTTTCATAACAATAAACGTAAAATTCTGTAACTTTTTTTAAGGTCACTTTTTAAAACTGTTATCACTTCAACAATAATCTTTTAAGTGTCGTCTTTGAAAAGAGACTAAACTTAAGTCTGTGCTCTAAAGCATTCAAGATTTATGATCGTTTAAGTTGGAAATTTCATTTCCAGGTCCCTGCTCAAAAAGTGAATAAATGGAGTATAACTACTGCATAAATATAATTTAGTATCATAAAATCCCCTAAAAATACAAAATATTAAATAAAAAACATTATTGAACTAAAATACAGTCATTTCATTGAAATAAAACTCGGTAATTTTTGGCCGTCATGCGAAGACCAGTGGGTAAAACAAAATTTTACCATTATTTTCATTTTATGAAGGCATATGTTTTTCAGTAACCTTATGTAGCATATGTTAAACTATTGTATTATTTGAAATAGATTCTCTAAAATGTATCTGAAAAATGGTTGTTGCATATAATGTCAACTCGAATGTATTTGTAAATAATGCAAAATATCATAATTCAACAAATGCTCTTCTAGAACACTCTCAGAAAAAAAATTGCAAAAATTGTACCTTTAGGGGTACAATTCTTAAAAGGACATCGTTGTACCTTTTTTACCCTTAAAAGGTGCATATTAGCACCTTAGAGTAGCAATATGTACCTTTAGGTACTACTATGAACCTTTTAGGGGTGAAAAAGGTACAAAGATGTCCTTTTATGGGTTGTAGCCCTAAAGGTACAGTTTTTGCACATTTTTTGATAGTTTTTTGAGAGTGAATGCATGGGTCAGGTACATACAGTATGATCTCATGGATCTCTATTGTTCATTGTCACTGTAGACTGCTTTTTTTCTTCATCAGAACAGAGGAATGCATTACAAAGGCATTTTTCCCCCCGCATTTTAAACATGTGGCACATATTTGCCCCGGGCCTGGTTCACTACAACACTGAAATCCTTTGATGACTTACCTTACTAAGTCGGTCATACAAGATCCCACCACTACAACACTCACGTCTGCAGGCATGACCTGATAACATTAATAAAAATAAAAACAGCAGCATTTAGACTGAATATTAAAATACTACAACATCAGATTATTTGACATTATTTACATACATTTCTAATGAAATTTTTGGAGAGCAACAATTAATTAAATGCTTAAATATTGGTAGTTATGCTCCACACTGAACATGCCAACTCTAATGTGGATGATTATTTCAGGACTGGATCATGTGATTGACAACAAGCATGGAAATCCTTCATTAATTCAATCCCTTGCGTGTAGGCAACGTATGTGAATAGTCGAGTGTTAATCTGCTCAAATCTCCCAGCAGGCCTCAGGGGACTGTAAAAGCCTGCCGCTGGCTAAGGAACAGCCTACATTTTCTCAAAATAACTGAAGCCCAGACTGCATTTTCTGCATACTTAGATTCAAATCAGTCTTAATGGGTTGAATAGCTTCAAGTGTTTTGCTGTTTGGGCCTGAGACTTAGATATGATCCTCTCTGCATGATAAAACGAACAAAGAGAGTCACATGTGAAAGAAATAATTTAATTATTTATTATTAGGTATGGATTTATTATTACATGGTTGTCTGAGGAGCATGGAAATAACGTGCAAATACCAAATTCAGTCAGTATAATTTGTCAATCTGACAAAATATAAATTATTAGTTCTCAGATCTGTTCCTGCAGACCCAAAACTCACCATCAAGAAGAGGTCGATCAACTGTTTGGTTACAAAATATCTTCTTCTGTGTTCAGCAGAAGAAATAAATTCATACAGGTTTGGAACAACTTGAGAGTGAGTAAATGATGACTGAATTTTCATTTTTGGGTGAACTATCCCTTTAAGAAATGTATTTTATTTACAATCAGAGACATCGTGTGAAAATGTTTTTACAAAATGGTTTATCTAGGTTGGTTTAGCTGTGGGCAGTGACTGTGTCTAATAATTATTTTTCTATTAATTCTACTAAATTCTTCTATTAAAGGCACAATATGTAGTTTTGCGCCGCTAGAGGTTCTATTCAAAACAAAGGCGTAGCTTGATGACACCGAGATTGAGCGCGGATTCATGGGAGTTGTCGTCTTCATCTCACAGCCGGTGGAAAAGAATCAGGACGGGACTCGAGCAGAAATCATGTTAATGGATGAGATTATTAACGTTACTGTTAGGGATGCTCATTTCGGTTAATTTTCCCGACCGACAACCGTTAACTGCTAAGATTACAATATTGAATTGGCATTCAATAAAAATACAATTGACGAGTGTCTGTGACCCGTTAAAAAGACACATTTTTTTTTCACGGGTTAATTTTACCGTCCAACAGCAGCTCAACAACAACAGAACCTGGATTCACATTATCACATTTCCACGCACCTGCAGCGTTTCTGATAACAGAGAAAAACAGAATAAAATAATATAAATAAAAAGCATAAAATAAATAGGCCTACACTAAATATTTTTCACTTAAATAATTACCAAATTAAGATGACAAAACGAAAATACACTGAATCCGTTTGAAGCTTTGAAGAAGAAGTTTTTTCGTCAAATAAAAATAGCAGGCCTACCGCAAACCACACTTTGTATGGTTTTTATTTTTTTTAAAGTAACATGTCTAAGTGATGTGGGGTTAGCCTGGAGCGCAGCCTGTTGACAGTTAGACCCGCGGCAGAAAACACCCTCTCAGATGGCACTGATGCCCCGGGAATACAGAAATAACGCCTCGCTAGAGTGGCCCGCCTCGGGAAGCGCCTTTTATTTGCTTTCCACCAGTCAGGAGCTTGTACTACTGCTGTATTTTAATACCGTGTAGAATATTTTGCAAGTAACTTCGTCGCCCTTTCTGTCGAAATGGTCTCACACAGTAGGCCTACTTCTTTTCCATTGCTTCATTTTGCGAAATATGTCTGTGTAGGCACGTGTGGTTGTCGACGCGCCCCGTGAGTTAACAAATATAGCATATTTTTCTTTAACCATGCAGCAAACAAAAAAAAATCCTTTTAAACGGTCTAACTGATAGTATTAATCGGTCAAAATTCTTACTTTCGGTTAACGGTTAAACGGTCAATATGAGTATCCCTAGTTACTGTAGTATGAAACAGGGTGGGGCTGAAAGCCGTTGGAGAGGAACGAGGCTGCTGGAGCGATTGCTAATGAGAGACAAGCGCGGCCAAGCGGCAACCTCCCCGTTTCTCTTGAATCCAATACGGAAGTGACTTAAACTGCAGATCATCGACTGGCCGCTAGAGACAGGCTCTGAAAGGGAGCAGAATCTCATTGAGCCATATGTTAAAATGCTTTTTTTTTTAAATGTTAAAACTTTACAGCAGAAAAAAACATTTACAGCCTGGTACAAATTGTGGTCTTGGTCTATACGGCTAATTTTGCCCTTCATGACAACTGTGAGGGGGGTGAATTTTTTTATAACTCATTCGTTTAAATTATATTAAGCCTTAAAGTTCTGCATAATTAAGAGCGTGGCCACTTTGAGTGACAGGTGGATTGCCGTTTGTCTGCTGTCTGTTAGTCATCACGTCACCTCAGCTCCACCCACATCCTGCCTCTTTGCCCATTTTCTGTTATCCGGGAGTGACACGCGGTGACGTGCTGCCAAGATGGCAACGGCTGACTTTAGGCTTCAAAAACGCTCTTTAGAAACCTACGGGTGACGTCACGGACACTATGTCCATATTTTTTTTACAGTCTATGCACACGGCTCGACAGCAGTGGAGCTTTTATTCTGCCACAGTCGCCACTTCCGCTTCTTCCGCTCATGCGTATGTGAGGTAATGCAGTGCTGTTTTATCATATTAGATACATTTGAGTGTGTTGAAAGTTAATGTTATTATGTTATAATGTTACTCTGTGCGTTCGCTCCACGACTGCTATGTTGCACACTGTAGTAAGCTAGATCGATATTAGAATATCATATTAATAAATGCTGGATGGCTTGTTTTGCTAAATGGCATGCAATTAATTTTAAAACATATTGTATGACGGAGAAAATAATTAGTTTTCTGTCAATGAATGTATCCAAACAGTTGTTCCCTTGTCTAATAAAACACACAATATATTAAAGAGTGTTTCCATGGTTTCTACAAAATAAAACCGGAAATCGAGGGTAACGCGGGTATGACGTCACTGATAGACTATGTACTGACACGACCCATGTCCTGGTTAAAATTGCTTATTTCTCTGGACTTAAACATCCTTGGAAACATTTGGGATAATGCAAGTACACAAGTCAACAAAATATATAACACTGTTCTAGTGGTTTTTGGATATTTTAATCCAACAATTGTACATATTGTGCCTTTAATTCTACTGCTAACATCTTTGCACCGTCTAATATCTACACTGTGGAACAAAAATATTTCTGAAGATGTAAACAAAACAGATTATTTAAGATTATTGCAGTATGCTTTACAATAAAATCAGTTTTCTTCTTCAAAATTTCTCGATTAATTCAATGTGTTTCTTGCAAATTCTTTGTAATTTGTAATTAGCAATTTCTGAGTGTATGTTTTTTTCAGTGTGGGATATACTTGATTAATCATCTCATTCATACAATATCACATTAAATATTAAAAAGCATTTGAAATCATTTGGTACATAGTAATATTTTACATTTTTACCTATTTGTCCACTGAGCACAGCGATATCTAATCTGCACTTTGTACTCACGTCTATTTTGACAGCACAGAAACACATGTAACGAGACAGAAGCCCATTTGAGCTGTCCCTGTATTCTCCTGTCTGTAAAATTAAAGATTTGATTATTTCAAACGAGCCGAAGCATTGTTATCATGTAGAAAATGTAGCTATGTCTAATAAAGTATACTACTGAACACATACATGATTTATTCACTAGTCATTCAGTAACGCCGTGGTAAAACTTTCAGGCATCATCCATAAACATCCATAAACAAATCTCAATAACAACAGCGGAAGTGGGGAATGAATTCATACTCAAAATCTGTGCTACATTACATATAAAAGGTACTGAAAAGGCATTTGCTATTTACGAACATTTATTTTTATCGAAACGACTCATTTGATAAAAAAAGAAACATAATTAGGCATAAAAGACTCGTTCATAGTGCAGGATTAGCATGTTAGCCAGTCTGTTAGCCAGCTCCAAAACAAACTGAATAACAAACTAAATCAAATCAAACTTCACAACAAACACAAATTCTTCGATTCATTCATCCACTTGTGTTGTGGTAGTGTTGTAGTTTTGTGTGTCAGTGCAGTTGCTCGACAGTATGAGTAAATATCATCAGTGTTTATAATATGTTCTAAGATAATAATGTGAACTGAATATGACGATTTTTTTATTGACGTTTCCTGTCTAAACAAGATTTATTTCATTTATACTGTGGAAATCCACTCATTAATTAGTGCCAACAAGGACAAGACAACCTGTTCTGTGAAACATTGTGTGAAAATGTCTATCATCATTTGTTTGCTCATACAGATTTGATATCCTGTTGTTATCTAATCCAATGACATTCATACATTTTCAGGGTTTCTGCGGGTCTTAAAAAGGTCTTTTTATACAAATTAAGACCTTAAAAGTTCTTAAATCAGAGCAGAACATCTTAAATTCATAAAGTCATGCCATTAAATGTTGCATACATTACAAAATAATGTATATCTTCCTCAGTATTTTTGTCCTGTTTACCAATACAAATATCTAAACATCTTTAAATCACGATACATTTACTTGAGTAATTTAAAGTGAAGTCTTGAAAATTTGAACAAGAACGAATATCTATCAATTAGTTATGAAAACGTCCCTTTGAATGAAGTTTTTTTCTGAGCCCGTTGGTAGATATTTGTTCTTGTTTTAATCATAAACACAGAAAAAAAGACTTCGTCTTCATCAAAAAATCTCAAGTAAATGCATCTTGATTTAAGAATCTTTCGACATTTGCACTGCAAAACAAACTGGAAAATAAAAATACTGAGGATAAACATCCCTTTTTTTTATGGAAGCTTGTTTCCGCAACGGAATAAAACATGTAAAAGATAATTGCGACTTTTTAACTCACAATTCTGACTTTTTTTTCCCGCAATTGTGAGACATAAAGTCCAATTCTGAGGAAAAAAAGACTGACTTTATTTCTCAGAATTGTGAGTTTATATCACGCAATTCTGAGAATATAAGTATTAGAATTGCGAGACAAAAAGTCGCAATTATGTTTAATGTTTTTTATTCAGTTGCGGAAACAATCCATCCACACTTCCAACCTTTTTTATTGTGATCAGAAGATACAGTAAAAGTAATTTCCATATTCTATTGGTTGGCAGCAGAGCGATTCAAACTACTTCTTTATAAAATGAATTAAAAAGTAATGGATATCTGTTGGAAGTTGTATTGTCAAACTCTGAAGTGTTGCTAATACAAGCCTCATTGTTTCTCCCTAGACATTTACATTTAGAGAACATATTGACGTGTTATGTTCCCTTCAACTTAGTCTTAAAAAAGGTCTTTAAAAAGTCTTAAATTTACCTTCATAAAACCTGCAGAAACCCTGATTTTTATGTGTGACTTAAAGGGAAAATTCTGTCATCTTTTACTCACCTTCAAGTTGTTCCAAACCTGTATGAGTTTCTTTCGTCTGTTGAACACACACACACACAAAAAAAAATAAATAAATAAATATATATATATATATATATATATATATTGAAGAATATTGGTAACCACACTTGATGGACCCCATTGACTTCCATAGTATTTTTTCCTACTTTGGAAGTCAATGGCTACCATCAACTGTCTTGTATCCGGACTTTAAAGTGGACTCAAACCTCTTTTTAGTTGTAATAGAGTCTCAGTCTACATTGCATTCACACTGGTGGTTTTAGGAAGCCAATCAATTAGAATATAATATTATTAATAATATTAATATCCCTAAAGGCCTGTTCACACCAAGAAAGATAACTATATTAATGTCCACACCAACTCACAATATTGTTCTGTTTATTCGAAGTGCATGCTTCATTTTTGTCATCTGTCGCTTTAAATGCTCGAGCTCTTTAAAGCAGGATGTATTCTGATTGGCTGTCAATATTTTTATCATTCATCAGCTGGGAAAAAAAAGTTCTAAAAGTGATTCCAACGATATATCATTTCTCTGTGCCATTATTGTTATAGTTGTGGTGTGAGTGGACTCTTCTATTCTTTTATATTTAAAACGATTTTCAGAACTTTTTAGTTATGGGCCTTAAAATGGTAATACATAATTCGATTTCGATCAATATGGCACAAAACACAACATTAGAGATTTTTTATGTTATTATGATGAGAAGAGATTAATTTTGGTTTATGAAACTGACAGGACAGAATAGACCAGGGCTGGGCAACTCTGGCCTTCAGGATCCATCTCCATCCCTGATCCCTCAAACTCCCCTGCCTGTCCCCTTTTCTAGTAATCCTGAACACCTTGATTAGCTTGTTCAGGTGAGTTTGATCTCTCGAGGGCCAGAGGTTCCCAGACGGTGGTGGTACTTAATTAATAAACACTGATGATGAATGAACATCTAAATTTCTGTATTGGCATTGTTTGGAAGATGAACAGTCTCTCTCCAGAGGTGGCACTGAGCCGGATTTCTCCCGAGCTGAGGCCTTTACTCTGCACTGTGGTGCGCAATGGACGGGTTGGGTTAGACTCATCTGGCTGTCTCCGCATCACTGACCTCAAGAGTGGGTGAGTGTTCTGTCAACTACACAAAAAGTGATAACTTATGGGGAACAATGTATTTGTTGATGTATATGACTAATATCGTGACCTAAAAATATCACAATTATCACAATTACTTAGTCATAATTCTAGAAAGCTGAGGGGACTTTTCAGAACTGATCCATCAGGAGCCTACCATAGAACTCTTCTACTTCAATAATCTAGATTAAAAATAATATCAAGACTTTTTGTAAAAACAACTACAGTGCAGAAAAAGCGATTAGCTGTAATTTTCCATCCCTTGCAGAGCTTTACAGTTCAGGGCCTTTTGCAAACCCTTTTCATGATGGCCTTAATTCAAATACATTCAAATATTAACTATATTCACAACTATATTAACTATATATCATAACTTGTTTATATTTGGTTCCTTAGTTTCATGTATCATGAGGTGAGTTCGACTTAACCCGGACGTGCAGGCCGGTGCCTGACAAACGCAATGCATTCTGGATATAGAAAGTTTGTCCGACTTTGATCGGTGGCGCGTTACAATCACCTGTGCCATCAAAGTAACGAGAACAGCCGCCTGGGTCAGACGCTGCAGTTGCGCTCTAATGATGACACAGCTGTTTCACGATTGGCCAGTTTTCATCAAATCATCACATTAGACTGATTTCTGAAGGATCATGTGACACTGAAGACTGGAGTAATGATGCTGAAAATTCAGCTTTGATCACAGGAATAAATTACATTTTAAAATATATTCAAGTAGAAAACAGTTATTTTAAATGTTAGTAATATGTTGGTATTAAGGGCACTGTGTTAGACTGTTTAAATCATACTCGAAGGATCGATCATTTTCAGTTTGCATTGGAAATTTGCATTCTACATCAGCTAATTTAAATAGTGGTGTGCCACATGGTTCTATACTTGGGACAATTTTATTTTCATTGTACCTGTGCCTTTTAGTAAATACAATATTATGTATTATCTATACGCAGGCGACACTCAGCTATATATTCCAATAGATCCGAAAGGCTCCCAATATTTTGATTCATTTGTACAGTGCTTAAGTGAGATTAAAGCTTGTTTGGTGAGCAATTTTCTTCATCTTAATACTAATAAGACCGAGTGTGTTGTCTTTGAACCCTCTTCTGCCTCTAAGGATATTATAAGTAGGTTGTCCTCTATGTTGAAAAGTGTTTCAGATCATGTCAATTATTTGGGTGTTATTATTGATTCGGCTTTTGTTTTAGATTAGCAGGTCTCTAGTGTTGTTAAGGCTGGGTTTTATCAATTTAGAATTATTTCTAAACTGAAACCAATTCTCTCCTTTAAGGACCTGGAGACTGTTATTTATGCATTTGTATCATCACACATTGACTACTGTAATTATTTATATATAGGTAGGATCTCACAGGGTCAGTTATCTCGTCTTCAATTAGTGCAAAATGCTGCGGCCAGACTTTTGACTCGTACAAAGAAAGAAAGAAAGAATTACCCCAGGTCTGGTTTCATTACACTGGTTGCCTGTAAAATTTAGAATTGATGTATTGTATTCTGTTGATGGTTTTTGAAGCATTGCATGGTATTGCCTCAAAATATACACTCACCTAAAGGATTATTAGGAACACCATACTAATACTGTGTTTGACCCCCTTTCGCCTTCAGAACTGCCTTAATTCTACGTGGCATTGATTCAACAAGGTGCTGAAAGCATTCTTTAGAAATGTTGGCCCATATTGATAGGATAGCATCTTGCAGTTGATGGAGATTTGTGGGATGCACATCCAGGGCACGAAGCTCCCGTTCCACCACATCCCAAAGATGCTCTATTGGGTTGAGATCTGGTGACTGTGGGGGCCATTTTAGTACAGTGAACTCATTGTCATGTTCAAGAAACCAATTTGAAATGATTCGAGCTTTGTGACATGGTGCATTATCCTGCTGGAAGTAGCCATCAGAGGATGGGTACATGGTGGTCATAAAGGGATGGACATGGTCAGAAACAATGCTCAGGTAGGCCGTGGCATTTAAACGATGCCCAATTGGCACTAAGGGGCCTAAAGTGTGCCAAGAAAACATCCCCCACACCATTACACCACCACCACCAGCCTGCACAGTGTTAACAAGGCATGATGGATCCATGTTCTCATTCTGTTTACGCCAAATTCTGACTCTACCATCTGAATGTCTCAACAGAAATCGAGACTCATCAGACCAGGCAACATTTTTCCAGTCTTCAACTGTCCAATTTTGGTGAGCTCGTGCAAATTGTAGCCTCTTTTTCCTATTTGTAGTGGAGATGAGTGGTACCCGGTGGGGTCTTCTGCTGTTGTAGCCCATCCGCCTCAAGGTTGTGTGTGTTGTGGCTTCACAAATGCTTTGCTGCATACCTCGGTTGTAACGAGTGGTTATTTCAGTCAAAGTTGCTCTTCTATCAGCTTGAATCAGTCGGCCCATTCTCCTCTGACCTCTAGCATCAACAAGGCATTTTCGCCCACAGGACTGCCGCATACTGGATGTTTTTCCCTTTTCACACCATTCTTTGTAAACTCTAGAAATGGTTGTGCGTGAAAATCCCAGTAACTGAGCAGATTGTGAAATACTCAGACCGGCCCGTCTGGCACCAACAACCATGCCACGCTCAAAATTGCTTAAATCACCTTTCTTTCCCGTTCTGACATTCAGTTTGGAGTTCAGGAGATTGTCTTGACCAGGACCACACCCCTAAATGCATTGAAGCAACTGCCATGTGATTGGTTGATTAGATAATTGCATTAATGAGAAATTGAACAGGTGTTCCTAATAATCCTTTAGGTGAGTGTATTATCAACCATTTAATACCTTATCAAAATATAAGAAATATGAGATTTTCCAGTCAGATGATTCTTCATGTTCCTAAAACTAGATTAAAACCTTCTCTGTGGCAGCTCCACGCTTATGGAACCCTCTTCCAATGGACATTAAATCTTCCCCATCGGTGAATGCTTTTAAGTCTAGTTTAAAAGTCCTATCTTTTTGGTATGGCTTTTAGAAGTGATTAGAGTGAACGGGTTTTAATTTTGTTTTGTGTGACTGTATATAATTGCTTTTGTTGTATTAATTATGCTGGAAAGCACTTTGGTCAAAGGCGGATGTTTTAAATGTGCTATAGAAATACAATTTGTATTGTATTGTATTGTTGTAATATTTCACAATATTACTGTTTGCACTGTTTTTTTGATCAAATAAACGCAGCCTTGGTGAGCATGAGATTTTTTTTTTTTTTCCAAGAAGAAAGAAATCCTACTTATTCCAAACTTTTGACTTGTAGTGTAAATGTACTTCACATGTACTAATAAATAAAGATGGAAATCTTCAGGAGGGCGTATTGAACACTGTGTAGTGCTCAATATCATGCCCAGATATTGAAGTGTCATTGACAGTTTTTCTTTTTTTTCTCTTTAGCTGCACATCACTAATCCCTGGTCCTTGCTGTGACAGATTTAAACTTCATATTCCATATGCTGGAGAGACTCTCAAATGTAAGTAGTAGTTCTCTTCTAGAGTATGAACAGATCAGAGATCATATATGAAATAGTGGTTTGCAATAGTGATATGTTCCTGCAGCCTACAAAGTTCTTGCCTGACATGCCGAAATAGTGTTTATTTAATGTATGGCCCTTAATAATGTGTGGTTATGCGTTATTGATTTATTGCATTTTCAAACTGCAACGATAAATCATGTTGTTGTTTTATACTTATTGCCTACATTGCGGTAGCTTTTGTTTGGCTTGTCTGACATGTTCTTATAAACTTCAGCTCTGGAATTTGTCATCAAAGTGCTATGAAGTGATTGATTAAAACCTTATTAAAGCTGAGGTGATATTTTGTGTTTAATGAGCAGAGTGTATTTGAGGCCATGAGAATCATGTTAGTAATGTAATATCTTATTCTTGCTAAGGCAAACATCACTATCATTCATGCTTCAACGGATAGTATGACATTTCTGTCATCATATACTCACCCGCATACTGTTTTAAGTATCATAACACTTCTGTGGAACACAAAAAAAGATATTTTGAATATTTTTGAAGAATGTTTCAACCATTTTTTTCAGTGGTGTCCAAAACTTTCATGCCCCCAAAAGGACATCAAATTAATCCATACACACAGGGTTATTATCAGGGGTGCACATACACTGTAAAAAAAATCCCCTGAGAGTCACATGATGAATCAAAGCTCATCACAAGCAGCTTTTAGGAGGACAATACTAATATATAGAAGGTGCACAGTGTCATTCACACAAATACTAAACACCATCATGGTAACACACATGAAATTTAAAAAATGCAATAAACATTAGTTTAACAACATTAACTGTAACATAAAACCCTAATGTACATAACTGATTAGAAAAAACTAAGAAGAAACAGTTATTTCAACGAAAATACATCAAATGTGAAGTGTCACGCAGGGAATTCTGGGAACGTCAATTTATGGTTTTCAACGTCTTGTTCTTTTTCACTTCCAAAAACTGTAAATTTAGCAGTATTTTACTGTAAAATTACATTAAATGTAAGGTTAGCTCTATTACAGTTATTCACCGTATATAGTAGGGAAACTTTCAGTTAACTGTTTTTAACCGTAGCATTTTTACAGTATTTAACCGTTAAAATCACGATCATTTTTCACAGTGTACGTTTTGGGTTTAAAATGTAATTAAAAAATTTAAACCAGTGGTTGGGTTTGTGCATATTTGACCCAACATTTAGAGTGTACAATACAATCAATTACAAAATAAAGGAGGCAAGTTGGGGTCTTCATTTTCCCATAAACTGGCAGAACTACTTTCTTTAAAGGGTCGTTCAATGCAGCCCGTTACACAATGAACATTTTGCAAATGTTAGGCCAATAAAATGTTTTACATAGATTCTTCAAGACTTTGTAATGGCGGTGCACTGAGCACAATTCTTTTGATTTGGAAACAAGCTTCTGAGAAGAGCTTTTAGAGGTTTTGTCTGAAATGCTTTCAAGTACCGCAGCTCAGTGATGTTTAATGAGGTTGGATAGTAATTATAACTTGGCAATGATCTTAATTGGGAGTTCCTGTTATAGCTCTGAGTCATGAGACACTCAAACACTCAAGCAGTTTTTCACAGAGGCCACATATGAACAAATTTCTCGGAGCTGGAGTTGATCATGTAGTCTGGCAGTGAGCAATTGAGGTTACTCAGTGAAGCTCTCTTCCTTTTTGGAGGTTTATGGCTATCGACTTACTCGTTATATTGTGTTGTAATTGCAGAAGAATTATGAGAAAAACGATGGGTTGGTTAATGATGTTGGTCCTTTTTGGGGGGCATTGGTACATGCGTGAGGCAGCGCTTTTAGTTGTGCACTTTCAGAGTGTAATGTAGCAATTTTTGCATTAGTGGCCTTTACTGAAGGTCAGAGCTTAAATGCAAATTAAAAAGGAAAATCAAATTTAGTACAAAAATGAAGGCATAGCTGAACGACGCACACATTCTTAACACAATAAATCATAGTAATCAGTATTTGAATTAACATGCTCCACCGTTCCAAGAAATAGTCCATTAAACATTTTATTGATTCCCCCCACAATAAATTTAAATCTTTTTTGGTATTGTTTAGATAGAAGCAGGTCTGACTGATTTTCTTGGAAAACTGATGCATCCACACATCCATTATTATATCTATTATGTTAGAAACACATTAGACTTTTTCTGCCTCTAAATAAATAATCAAGAAAGATAGCCGAGTTAAGTGTTGGAATTGCTTTCTGAGTTTGATTTTGCAACTGTTGGTGGCTGACAGCTGATAAGTGACTCAAGACCTTTTCACAACTCTCTCCTTTGTTTTGCCTAAGAATTCCAGAATCTTCCATGAACTCCGTATCGTGTGATTTTCGATGCATCTGTTTTCTAAATGTCGCAGTCCACCTGCTGCGGTGTCGTGCTTTCTGTCCCAACATCAGTGGATTTCATTTTCTCCAGTTCTCATTTTTAAAAACAGAAAAAATAACAAACATCTGAACATTACGAATAAAGTAAAAATATCTGATACGTTGCTTACATTTAGCAGACACTTTTGCCCACAGCATCTTACAAATGAGGAAAACAATAAGCAGTTAAACCAACAAAAGAGTTGTCAGCATCTGCTAAATACAACTCAAGAACACTGAAATCAGTATGGAAGCGGTGTTCAGAATGCCGTACTACCATACAACTATATTGCAGTATGCATTGTGTATACTTTGAATAGTATGTGAATTTTCTGTATGCGTAGAATTCCCGGATTACCTACTACATTTGATGAAATCTGATGTAAGCATCTGAGGACACTGCATGGGATACTGTTTCCCACAATGCAACGTGTGTGAAGAGTGCAGCGTGAGTGAACTGGAGGCGGGGAATAATAATAAATGTAACACTTTTATAAGTACACATGTTACTGTAAAGTACAAACTAGCTGTGTTTCTGAAAACACTGTCATTAGTGGCACGTAAATTGTACTTTAATCTTTACGGCACGTTTCCAATCAAATCCAGTCAAATCAAGTAATTTTTATTTCTGTAGCGCTTTATACAATACAGATTTCAAAGCCGCTTTACGGTGATAAACAGGAAAATAATGATTCAGTGTTGCAAACAGTTCAATGCTTCAACAGAGCTCTAAAAAGACAATAGTGTTCAGTTGAAATCTGTTCATGTCAATTCAAATCCGTTCAATAACTGTGTAAAGTTAATCAGTTATGAGTTCAATTCGGCTATAAACCATTGTTGTTTAGTAGTACGATCAATTGAACCCTTTGTAAATTAACGAGAGCCTTAGATCACTTAGGCTATTTAGACCTTTACGTTAAATAAAAACACATCTTTCTCATTTTTGTGTTATCATCTGGAGTTAACCAGAGACAAAAGTGTCCCAAAATAAACAATAGTAATGGTTTATGATCTATGCAGCAAGTGTACACTGCAAAAAATGCTTTTCTTACTTATTATTTTTGTCTTGTTTCCAGTCCAAATATCTAAAAATTCTTAAATTCTTACTAGATAAGTAAAATTACATAGAAAAATAATCTTGTTTCTGTTTGAAATCTTATTTTTTTTTACCCCACTGGCAGATAATTTTGCTTGTTTTAAGCAAAAACTCACTTCATTTTGATTTTATTTCCCAGAAAATGTGTAAGTGTAAGTGTAAATGCATCTTGATTTAAGAATTTTGAGATATTTAGACTGGAAACAAGACAGAAATACTAAGTAAGAAAAGCATTTTTTGCAGTGTATCCGTACAGTTCATGGCCATCGGTTTTAAGATGGACAGATATTGGCTTGGAACAGAACGTTATAATGATACATTTCCACAATGATTACAGGTCTTGTAATCTGTTTTGGGAAAATGTGCGCTTCATAGTAACTTATCTGCTTTATCTAAAACTTCAAATTATAATTTCAATGCTGGCCAGGTTGAGTCAGTCAATTGACAAATAAAACCATATTTTTTTTTTTTTACAAATATACAAAATATAGCTTATTTACCAATGGCATAATCTACCATAACTCTTAAGATAATTATTTGTGATGTTTTGGAAAACCCAGCTATAATGAGTTATTTTTACCTATGTATACCTGAAGTATTCTACACAGTAAACAGTGGTGGGTGTTCCTGTAAGCAGCTATTGCTACCTGAATCATTAAAATTAGCTAACCTAATGTAGTCAATTTGATTCAAACATGATAGGCTAATTATATTTTTAACTTGAGTCAAACCAGTTAATTTACGTTACCACATTGAGCACATTTATATTTCAAAATGTTTTCTGTTGAGCAAAATAAAACCTAATCAACTGATTTTAAGTGGAAAAACATGATTTCATTTCACAGAATCAACTTGACTTTACACCAACATATTGTATAAAAAAAAAACTTGGTGAGGACAGTCGGAAGGTAGGACATTTTCCAGGTTTCCAGATAAAAAACAATGCGTAGCACATTTATTTGTAAGCTGTGCTGAATTAATGTTCAATGTTTGTCATGTGACAACACTGTAGTAAACTACTCTGAAACTGTACCATACTATTTGTTGCATATTGTATACTATTTCACACACTATTCTTTAAAAAATAGTAGGCAGTATGCACTGTGTACTGTAAGCAGTAAGTTAGTGTGCCATTTCGAACACAGCCACTGTTTCTGAATGACAGATCTGATAACATGTAGATAGAGAAGAGAAGTCCAATTATAGAAATAGATTTGTGTTGCTTTACTTAGTTACCAAAGATAAAATTGATTTCAGGACTGTTGTTGTCATGAAACTTAACATGTCTGTTTGTTCTGCACAAGAATCAACACACAACACAAGGTTACAATGAAACATAGCATAGAAAACTCCAATCACAGTGCAATGCAAACAAGAAGACCAATTGCAATAGTTAGATTTTGAATGATAGACCTTCTATCAAGTGAACCAGCTTATTTAATGTAAGCTAATAATAAAAACCTTGACTGTTTCCAAATAATAGTTAATAGGTAGTGGAAAGAAGTGTTTTGTCTAAACTGCTTTGCCTGCTGGCCTGCATTGCATGGCAAAGTGCAGAGAGTTTCACAGGTTGTGCAGTCTGCATTTCGTAGCTGTTGCCTGCTCTAGTTTTTTCTTTCTGTTGCCGTACTTCCAGGAAGAATGCTGATTGTTTACTTGTGAAACTATTGCTCTGGCAGGAGTGCTGACTGTCTGTTGTTTGCATGCAAAGAGAGCGCGTCCAGTCCTCAGGCTTTCTGCTCCTCACAAGAGTTTTCCACAGCTGGTATGATGTTTCTCGAGTTGTACCCACCTCAACTGCCCTCAGGGTGTAAATTTGGGAAGTGCTGCATATTTGCCCAACATTTCCACTGCAATCTCTTTTCAGATATTTGGCAACAGCTTTTCCAAGATGCTGTCAGATGTGACAGATGTATGACAAACATCATCCAGGCTCTTTCCCCCTATGCTCCATCTGTGGAAAATTACTGCCTTGTGTTTGTTTTACTCTGTTTTTTTTTATCCATGGAAAAGAGAGAGGAGCGAAAGAAAGAAAGAAAGAAAGAAAAAGAGAAACAGAATGGCTACAGTACATAAATAGAAATGTGTATTATTTGAACAGTTTAAAATCTTCAGTGTCATGTCGTTATTAAAAGGAACTAAGCTACAAAAAACAATGCTTAAACAAAATCACTTGAAACATGGATGATATTTGTTTTATTTGGTAATTCAGTACATCGAAAGTAAATGTCAACCAGTTGTTAAGCTCTGAAAAGCCAGGAAATGACCTTAAATAGAAAAGACTTGTGCGTTACCACATCTTCTATGTGAAACAGACTGAACTTTACATCATTAGTTAGTAGTTTTCATTAACAGTTTTAATAATTAATTTTACTTTTTCACCTGAGGTATTCATGACATATGAACTTAGTATAGTTTTCATGTATAACTGAATGAGTTCAGGTACTTAATGACAGATTTTTTTATGTTTGGAAAATGACATATCTTAACATTTAAGTGACTTTGTCACTGTGGTGGTCATTTTTGAGGCATAAGTGATGCTGGTTACATTTTATTTTAAGGTGTCCTTGTAATTATACAGTTACGTACTGAGTAATATTAATTAACAACATGTACTTACTATAGGGTTAGCATTAGAGCTTGGTTTAGGGTTAGTTGTATGTAATTATTCATTATTTACTGTTATTACTCTAATAAATTCATGTAACGCGTATCAATGACATTGTAAAATAAAGTGTTACGTTGGTGCTTAAAGGGTTAGTTCACCCAAAAATGAAAATTCTGTCATTAATTACTCACCCTCATGTCGTTCATTTCGTAAGACCTTCGTTCATCTTCAGAACACAAATTAAGATTTTTTTTCTATGAAATCCGAGAGGTTTCTGAACCACCCATAGGCAGCAATGTTATTGCAACTTTCAAGGCCCAGAAAGGTAGTAAACATTGTTAAAATAGTCCATGTGACCCAAGTGGTCCAACCAAAACACTTTCAACAATCTTTTCTCTTCAACGTCATTCTCCAACGTTAAAAAATACAGTGCAGCACTTCTGGGTTCTACATCAGAACGCCAGCTCTGTATTGGCCGACGCTGTTCACATGAGCACCACGACACATGCGTGTGATGCTAGAACGTAGAACCAGGAAGCGCTGCACTGTTTACTACGTGAATAGCGTAGGAGAATGGCGTTGAAGAGAAGAGATTGTTGAATAAAGTTATTTTTGTTTGTTTTTTGTGCACAAAAAGTATTCTCCTCGCTTCATAACATTAAAGGGGTCATAACACACACAGTTTCTGCCAGTCTCATGTTAATCTTGAGTACCTATAGAGTAGTATTGCATTCTTCATATCTCCGAAGTGTCTTTAGTTTTATCATAATTATAAAAGAAAGATACGCTGTACCGATTCTTTCTGAAAACAGCCAAACTCGTGGAGGCGTGCAGTGGGTGGAGCTAAAGAGTCACGAGCGCACGCACACACACACACACACACACAATACATCATGGCATTATCCCTGGATAACTTTCGATTCACTGTACGTTCGTGTTGTTGACATTATATGCACTTATGCGCCGATTGCCAACAAAACACAGACATTTGACGCAGTTTCACTCACCGCCTGCGGTTTCCACTCATGACCGGGAACAAACAAACACACTTGCAGAACTCTGTTGCTACTCGGGAAAAACAAACTGCATCCACTGTTTCCTTAACGCTGGGTTATTTGGGAAGCTGAACAAGGTTATCTTTCCCTCACAACCAGAAACACACTTCTTTAGTGACATTGTTGATTTCGTGCTCTAAAAATAACGACGGCTCCTGTAACCCGAACGAAGCTCGTTGATGTGCGGGAGAAGTGCCCATACAAGGAATCCCGCCCTTTATGACATCATACAGGGCCATACTCAAAAAAACCTTTCCGAAACGTATTCAAATGCTGAAGGAGTGTATTTGGCACAGAAATACTTCGTCATACGTCCAGCTAGTTTTTTTTTTTTTTTTTTACATTTTGGCCATGTTTAGCATGACAATCAACTCTTTAACATTGTAAATAAGTCAGAATGCATGAAATAGCATTAGACAACCCCTTTAAGTTTGAACCACTGTAGTCACATGGACTATTTTAACAATGTTTGTACTACCTTTCTGGGCCTTGAAAGTGGTAAATAATTTGCTGCCTATGTGTGGTTCAGAAAGCTCTCAGATTTCATAAAAAATATCTTTATTTGTGTTCTGAAGATGAACGAAGGTCTTACGGGTTTGGAACGACATGAGTAAATAATGACAGAATTTTCATTTTTGGTTGAACTAACCCTTTAATAATGATAAATAAATAAATAAATAGCCTATGTACTTTTTCATGCTCTGGAGAGGTAATTTTTTTGTACCCATCTTTGTTCCCTGAAAGGTATTGCATTCCACTTTGAAAGCTTGTTCATGTGCTTTGTCTGGGATAAATGGAAAGGGGCAAATTTTTCATTGAAGTACCTCGTGTACCTTCTTTTGAGAGTGTTGTTCCTCACATGTTCCTTTGGACTGCTGGTATAGTTAAAAATAGCTATGTTTCCATCCAAAGCTGCAAATTTATCTTATGCGCAAAATTGGAATATCACTTTAAACATTTGTGAATAAAGCAGAGTTTCCATCCCACGTGTTCAAGAAAACAAAATCGTCACTTCCTAGGAAATTGGCACACAATATCTGTAATAAAAATGGAAGTTGTTGCAATCAGGAAAGAAACTGTGGCTCTTTTTTCCTCCATCATAAATGACTTGACGAAACACAATAAACGCTGTCATGTTCTCTTGCGTTCGGATGCTGGTGTTTGGGAACGCGATCATGTGAGACTCTTCTGGGAGGGAATTAAACCAAATCATTCTGATGACAGACTTTGGCTCAGGCATTTCAGAATGAGCAAACCAACATTTGAGAGGCTGAGACGTGATTGGTCCGCTGGTTAGCCCAGTTATCCAATCACATCCTCTGTTGAGGCAACGTCACGTGAGGGTTTTGTTGCGCATCGAGGGATTTATTCAGTAAATGTGTGACCATCGTAGTTTATGCGCATGTCTTCTTATCGGATAAAAGATGTGTCCACCTCAATTGAGCACATATGTTTTTTTATGTGCATTTTTATAATTTATGCGCATCTTGGTTTTTAAGATTCCATCCAGGGTTTTCTTAATGCAATAATCCAAAATATGCATAAAAATAGGTGGATTGAAACACAGCTATTGAAAGATCCCAATCAGTCCCAGCGGTCATAATGTTTACCTCTAGCACACAGATAAAGCCCTTCAAAATAGAAACACCAGTCCAACAATATTTATATCAGAACATTATAGATTGAAAATGTTGCTTGTTTAATGGCTTGCTTATGTCCATTAGTACTACAGTGCCCTTTGAGAGTTTAGTACAAGTGCCGTTAGGCCATGGACACAAAATATATAATGCTTTTTTTCAGAACTGGTTGTAAATCTATGAAGTGCTTCATTTCATATGGTTTATAAAGTAATTATCTGTGTGATTAACTCTTTTTTCTTACAGGGGACATCATCTTTAATGCCAGTGACCCAGAACTACCCCCTGACTTTATCTTCGGAGAAGATGCTGACTTCCTTCCTGAACCATCTGAGCTCCCGGTGCGTATTAAGATTATAATTATATGATGCCATTATCCTGTATTCTAAATATAGAGCTATTATATCAATGTTGTGTTACAGAACAGGAGTTAAGTAGACGGAATATTAAAATATTGTGGTTATAAATAGTAGTAAGATGACAGAAATGTACAAGATTTTTTATTCCCAACATCATGCATTCGATGTAGATGTTCTATGTTCAGAGAGACCACATTTAACAAAGTCTGACAAATAAAAATAGTCTTGTTTTAGTGCAGTGTTTATGCTTGCTTTAGGGTCACTGTTAAAAAATTCTCAAATCTCCAGTGAACCAAAAATGTGCTAGCTGCAGGCTAAACTCGGTTGTACAGAAATACACCCAAGAAGGCAGAACAATGGCTCTGTTATGATTGAATATCTTTGAAGTAGCGGTGCAGCAGAGCTTTCAGCTGTTTTAACTTCCTTTAGTGCAGTTAGTTAAATCAGATGGCTGGTATCGATGTGCGTGGTCGACTCAGCAGCCAGATTTGACCCGCGGGGCTTCCAGCATTCTGAAGAGAGTGTGTTGGTGAATTACATAAGCGTTTGCGTCTGCACTTAACACTGTCGTTCTTCTGGTGCCGCTTTTAGGATTGCACAATTAGCACCAAAGGCTTTACTGCTCTCACAACACAATCAAAAAGAAGCATCCAGGTAGATGTTTTGAAACGGTCATTAGTTCTTTATTAAGTCATGTTGTTGATTTAGTTTTTGTTGTGTTCACTGAACATCATTTTTGGCATAAAGAGCCATTGTGTATCTCTACACAAACAGTGTGCCGCATGCTTAGTGATTGTGTTATCTATGGGCAGGGTTCCTACGCAGTTTGGAAAAGTATGGACAAAAGAAAGCAGAGTATGGAAAAATATTTGAGTATAGAGAAAATTAAGAATTTAATGAAAATAAATTTATCATACAAGAAGTGTGTTTTCATGGCAGATTTCAAGTGATTCTTTAGTGATTATCAAAATTTCATGATGCAAAAATGCAGGTTATAAGTGTTTCTTCTCACGATATTCTTAGCACCGTATTACAGAGCCTCTGAAAGGACCTTTGCAAAAATAAAAAAATATACAGACTTTCGTATGCGCACGAGAAACCATTAAACTTAGCATATAGGTCAATGCACACTGAGCCACCTATTGTGTCATCAGCCCATTTCGCAGTGTGGTTTCTCTGTCGCCACAGAGTATGCGTTAAAGCAAACCCAAGTCCTTGAAATATGACGTACTGCCCTTACGAAAGCCAAATTTTAAACACTTTTTTACAGTACCAGTCTTTTTATAGACCCTTGAACTTAGTATATACATAGGACACTGCACACTGAGCCACCTATTGCACCATCAGCCCATTTTGCGGTGTGGTTTCTCAGCCACCACAGAGTATGCGTTAAAGCAGACCCAAGTCCTTGAAATATGACATACTGCCCCTACGAAAGCCAAATTTTAAACACTTTTTTACAGTACCAGTCTTTTTTATAGACCCTTGAACTTGGAAAATAGGACAATGCACACAGCCGTATTGTGCCATCAGCCCATTTCGCTTCATGGTTTCTCCACCGCCAAAGAGGATGGGATAAATTGTAATTAGGCCTTGATATTAGAGGTACTACCCCAAGAAAAGCCATATTTTGAGCAAGTAGATCTCTATTAATTCATGTGCATCCATGCTCATGTTTTCATCATAGTAAGATGGCAGTGATTTACAAAGGAAATAGGTTATTATAGTATATATAAAACTAGAAATTGTAATGCGTAAGCACGCATGTGAAGAGTGTTTAGTTCACGAAAAAGTTTGTTGTGTGCATGCAAAAGTCTGTATATTTTTTATTTTAGGGGCTCTGTATGTTTTCACTTTGAGAAAATCAATGAAAAAAACTTAGAGAAAATACAAATATTTACAGATGACTGTACTATATACCAAATATAAAGCTGAAAATAATGCTGTGTGAACTATTTATGTTAAATATGGTCTGAAAATCTACATAGAGGTTTGGAAAGTATTGGAATTTTGAAATGGAAAATCTGTAGGATCCCTGTATGGGGTTAGATTTGTTGCATGTTTCCAAATAAACACACTGTAAAAAATATTTTTCAAAGTTGTAAATAAAACAAAGATTATTGGAGTATGAATTAAATTCACAAATAAATAAAATGATCAGCAAATATCTGATTGACTTGAGGGGACAGCGGGAACAGTCCACCTTTGGGTGGATTTGTGTGCATATCTTGACACTAGAAATGTTTCAAAATTCACAAATGCATACAGTGAGTCATAAATGTGTGCTGCGATCAGGGTTATTATAGTTAATTAAAACTAAACCATAAAAAAGCATTTTGTTACTTGAAATAAATAAATGTTAACTGAAATAAAATATAAAATAACTCATTTTATTTCAGCTATTTGCCATTTTTCATTTAGAAAAATGAATAAAAAACAATAAAACAAATGTAAAAACAATAACGAATTCAATGTTTTAAAAAAATTGTATCTCGATGACACTAAAATAACACGGTTTGCGAGATAAAAATATATAAATGTAATTTTATTTCCAAATGATTTGTGAATACATATATTTGTGTGCTTTATTATTTTATCTGTACCTTTTTTTTTTTTTATCTCTCTCTACACTTATTTGTGGATTATAATCTATTTATTTGGAAATATGCAACAAATCTAACCCCATAGTTATGTGTAAACCTCTATTCATTTATGAAGAATTGGTGGTCAGAGATGTAGTTCATGTGCACTTGAGAAATTTCACAGATCCACAGCATTCCAGGTCTGTTGTTCTGCCTCTCAAATCACAGTATGTGTTGTTAAACACTCTTTTTCCAAGTGGGTGACTTATCAAATGCATTATTACAAACAATCCCTAGGTTGCTGGTTCAAACCCCATAAGAAACAAGTCATAATAAGCCATCATCACCTTTTGCTTCCTTGATGATTGTTTTTATTATATCCCTTTTATAACCACCAGATTCCTCTTATGGTGCATTAAATGAATCAGTATTGACCAATAATAATCAGAATTCATCATATGGGTTTGTTCCTCAGAGATGATGTTTGCAACAGAGTTTGTGCAAGGTCTAGATTTGTCTGGACTGTGTTGTTAAGACTCCTCATACACTGATTGCTTAAAGCTGTCCTCCAGGCTATTTTTAAGAAGGAACAGAATGAAAAAATCCCCTGCTTATGTCAGAGTCTGTGAGACGGTGACTATTGCTCACCGTCTCTTAAATGCAGCTGAAAACATGAGGGGGGGAAGCACCTCTGTGCTGCCAGGGCTTTGCTCTGCCCATGTGTGTGTGTGTGTGTGTGGCTGGTTTCTTTTCCAGGGATATTTTTCTTTCACTGGTTTGCACTATCCCTCTGTCTTGTTCTTCATCCTGTTTATGCTGCACTAAGCTGGATTTTTTTTTTTTTTTTTATGTGTACCCAAACATGAATGATCCAAAAGGCCTGGGGATATTAGTATGCCACATCATTGGCAAACATAATGTCCAAAAACAGGTATTCATTTGTTTTAAATGCTCTTATTCTGGCTTGTTCATCTTATTTGCTTTCATACTTCCCAGACGGTTCTGCTGGTTCGTTCTGTCTGTCAATGCCTCCCCTGCAAGCTGATAATTTTCACATTACCGTGTGAGAGACTCAAGATCAACAAAGACCTCTTGCGTCCTGATCTTTCACACCTTAATATGCAGCTCTGTTCCAAAACCTAGTGAGCTGCCTTGCCGTCTACTGCCTGTATAGACAGCTTCCTATGTGTTATTATAGAACCTCACTGGAAAATGATTTGGAACGCTGTACATAGTCAGCAATTTGGAAGCACACAGGAGACACAACTCATTCTGCACATTTCAAATGTCGTCTTTGTGCCCTTACAGGGCAAGTGGACGCTGCACAAGAGCAAGGTTTCTGCAGGTCTTAAAAAGGTCTTAAATTGACCTAATTTGGCCTTAAATGTCTTAAATTGGAGCAGAAAGTCTCAAATTCAATATCATGGCATTAAATTAGGGCCCTATGATTTCAGCGATGCGGAAAACGTGTACGGAATCGCGGAATCCATTCATAAAAATGGAATATAATGGAATATAATGTGGATTGTCATGGAATTTGTCAACTTTTGGATGAATCAGTACACTTAAAGGGTTAGTTTACCCAAAAATGAAAAAATCTGTCATCATTTACTCACCCTCATGTGAGTAAATAGTTCACCCAAAAACGCAAAACCGAAAAAATAAACTGAATTTGAGAAAAAATAAAGTATTTTTCATAAGGACCTAAACATTTTTTTAATAAACTGCTATTAAATTGTATGTTTCATGATTTCAATTAATTAGGCATGCTTTTTGACTTAATTTAACCATTAAAATGGATTAAAACTATAAAAAAAGATTTCATAGGCCCCTAAATTAAATTGCATGCACTGCAAAAAAAAAAAAAAATTCTAAACATCCTTCAATCAATATACATTTACTTGAGATGGTAGCAGCCATATCACCCTGTAGCCCAAGACTGGTTTCCCACTCAAGCTAAGCAGGGTTGAGCCTGGTCAGTACCTGGATGGGAGAACTCCTGGGATACTAGGTAGCTGCTGGAAGAGGAGTTAGTGAGGCCAGCAGGGGGTGCTCACCCTGTGGTCTGTGTGGGTCCTAATGCCCCAGTATAGTGATGGGGACCATATACTGTAACAAGCACTGTCCTTCAGATGAGATGTTAAACTGAGGTCCTGACTCTCTGTGGTCATTAAAAATCCCAGGATGTCCTTCGGAAAAGAGTAGGGGTGTAACCCCGGCATCCTGGCCAAATTTGCCCATTGGCCTCTGTCCATCATGGCCTCCTAATCATCCCCATATACTGATTGGCTTCATCACTCTGTCTCCTCTCCACCAATAAGCTGGTGTGTGGGGGGCGTTCTGACGCAATATGGCTGCCGTCGCATCATCCAGGTGGATGCTGCACATTGGTGGTGGTTGAGGAGATTCCCCCCTTCTATATATAAAGTGCTTTGAGTGTCTAGAAAAGCGCTATATAAATGTAACGAATTAAAATGAAGAAATTTAGTCTTGTTTTCTGAGAAATTGAACAAAATTGTGAATTTATGCTATCTGTTAGTGGATATGAAAATTACATTTTCATTTGAATTGTTGATTTTTCTGAACCCATTGGCAGATATTTGTTCTTGTTTTAATAATAAAATCACTTTCAAAAGATTTCTTATCTTTTTGCTTCTCAAGTAAATGTATCTTGATTTAAGAACCTTTTAGATATTTGCACTGGAAAACAAGACAAAACTACTGAAAAAGAATCACTTTTTTGCAGTGTGATCAGAAGGTACATTAAAAGTTAGGCCTATTTCCGTATTATAGTGTTTGGGAGCAGAGCTATTCAAACTTTAAGCTGTTTTTTTTTTTGTAAAATTAAGTAAAAAGTAATGGAGATCTGTTGGAAATTGTATTTCCAAACTTTTAAATGTTGCTAATACAACTCATTGTGTGCTTCCTAGACATTTACCTTTAGAGAACATATTGACGTGTTATGTTCCCTTCAATTTATTCCTTAAATTTTCTTTAATTGGTAAATTTGCCTTCATAAAACCTGCAGAAACCCTGAAGAGGGTCATTCCAAATGAAAATGAGCACCTTTACCCCTTCACGAAGTGCCCTCCCACATGGCCAATAGCGAAGGGTCACTTTAAGGGAGTAATTTTACCATTTACGATCACTGGAACCAGGTTGAAGAGTCCTTGCATTTGTGTACATTAAAATATGGGCTTTGAAGACATGTAACCGCAGGTTTGACATCATTTCGAGATACGAAGGCATTTGGCGCCAAACCTGTCTTGATGTGCATAAATGCAAATAAGACTTGTATCATATTTTAGGCAAATATGAAAAGAAAAAAAAACATTCCAATGCAATACACCATAAACAACAGAGATGCCCCGATGCTTCTTTCTGCTCGTAGTATTGGCTTAGTAATATGATTTCCTCAAGTATAAGCACTTATAACATTATGACCAGACAGAGACTGTGTTGCTACCACAGAGATCACAAGTTGGAGAGTCCTTGCAATTCATTTTAAAAGTAGGTGGCGGGAGAATTTCAGTTCATATATAAATGATATACACGTTGTTCATCACATGATATACACTTTGTACATAAACAGCAATAAACATGTGAAGATAAAAAGAACATGTCTTCCATTACTCCCTTTGCCGAGTTTGTTACCGGTAGGCACTTTTGACATTTTGACGTTAACATATTGCTATGCTAACAGCAAATATATCCACACTTGTTCTCACCATTATACATTTGGTGATTCTCGTTTTCACATCACCAGTGTTCAGATGCTGGACACAGGCTTGTTTTCCAGCTACATGTAATATCGCCCAGTTTTCACACTGCTGTGAGGAATTCCTGATGTCTCAGCAAAACTTGGGCTTGTTTACAGTCTGTCACAAGTATTATTAGCTGCTAACCACCATTTTGTTTCCATGCCTCGAATGGTGGGTTTGCGTGAAACGCTGACACCAGAAGATTTACTAAAGTGTGAAAAAAAATGTTGGTAACACTTTACTTAAATTCTTTATGTATAATGCGTTATAAAGGTATTTTAATGCATTAATTATGCCTTGTAATGCACCTTATAATTCATTGTATGGTCACATTAATAATTGTAACCACAGTCATAATACATTATAATACACTTTTATAAAGTATAATGCATTAAAAACAGATATAACAAGGAATCTGTGAGTATTATAATGCATTTTAACTTTTGTTATAATTACTTATGCAAAGATAAAATGCATTGTACCATACATTATGAATACCTTTATAATGCATTACACATAAAGGCTTTAAGTGTTACCAAAGTGTTCTCATCATTTCTATTTTAAGAGTAGTCAATTAAAATTGTTTCCTTTTACTGTTTTTTTGTTTTTTAACGTTTTGAAGTTTTAATTTTGTAAATATCTGGCTTAAAGACACATTAATAACTGTCTTCTCAGAAATTGCTTTTAAAGTTCTCCCAAAAGTGAAAATTCTGTTATCATTTATCAACATTTACATTTTCAATGCAATACACCATAAACAATAGAGATGCCCTGAGGCTCCTTTTTACTCTCAGTATTATATTAACTTTGTAATGTGATTTCCTCAAGTTTGAGCACTTATGTGTTGCTACCACAGAGCTCACAAGTTTGATTTGGCTAGCTGTGAAATCACTGCATGACACACAATATGACTCAGCGAGCTCCAAACAGCAGCGGCTGTAGCAATTTCATTCAGATACTTTTCATTCAAATAGCACCTGAAAGCCTCAAGCCTTGGCACTTTCATTGATGAAGGTCAAAGAGTGCACTATACAGAGCAGGCGAACAGATATCTGTACCAAATACCAGTTTAGAAAAACATGAAGGGTAAAAATAACTTAAAAATGAGACAGGCCACTCATTGAAAAATGAATGGGAGAAATTGTATCCTTCAACAGAATGGCTGTAGGAGAGAATGTCCTGGAAAGAGCCAATTGCTTTATTACATTTGCATGCAGTATTTACATTGCTTATGGGAGATGCTTTTATCCCAGATATCTTGCATTAAATGCATTCCCTGGGAATCAAACCCATGATTTTTTCATTGCTAGTTCCATGCTCTCAGTCCTTTAGAACATTTATGCACATTAGCTTGAACCTGAAAATGAAGATTTTTTTTAAGCTTGATTTGAGCTACAGAAGAACAAGATGTTCATATGGCATTATTGAAAAGTAAAATTGTACATAACCCATTCAAATAGACAGGAGGACATGCATGACTGAAGTAGCTCCCCAGAATTAAAACTGAGCAGGCTGACGTACATGTGAAAGCTGTTAGATCGGCTGGATCTCCACGTCAAAAATATCAGATCCGACACCAGATCCTGTTAAAAGATATGTGTTTTGTCTGGAATCCAAAACCAGTAAAACCTGTCAGCGGCAAGTCTTGTCTGGTAACCAAACGTTCTTCTGTTAGCCTGAGAATTTGACAGAGAAAGCCCGGGAAGAGCAGAAGCAGGAGACGAAGTGATGATAAAAAAAAGAGCAGTTTATTGAATAATCTGGTCACACTTTAGTTTAGGGTCCAATTCTAACTATTAACTATTGACTTTTGCCTCAATGAACTCCTGATTACTGCTTATTAATAGTTAGTAAGGTAGTTGTTAAGTTTAGGTATTGGGTAGGATTAGGGGATGTAGAATAAAGTCATGCAGAATAAGACATTAATATGTGCTTTATAAGTACACTATATTACCAAAAGTATTGGGACACCCCTCCAAATCATTGAGTTCAGGTGTTCCAATCACTTCCATGGCCACAGGTGTATAAAATCAAGCACCTAGGCATGCAGACGCTTCTACAAACATTTGTGAAAGAATGGGTCGCTCTCAGGAGCTCAGTGAATTCAAGCGTGGTACTGTGATAGGTTGCCACCTGCACAATAAGTCCATTCGTGAAATTTCCTCACTACTAAATATTCCACGCTCAACTGTTAGTGGTATTATAACAAAGTGGAAGCAATTGGGAACAACAGCAACTCAGCCACGAAGTGGTTACATCACCAACTGCAATGCAACGCGTCGGATGCAGTGGTGTAAAGCACACCATCTCTGGACTCTAGAGCGGTGGAGACGTGTTCTCCGAAGTGACGAATCACGCTTCTCTGTCTGGCAATCCGATGGACGAGTCTGGGTTTGGCGGTTGCCAGGAGAACGGTACTTGCCTGACTGCATTGTGCCAAGTGTAAAGTTTGGTGGAGGGGGGATTATGGGGTGGGGTTGTTTTTCAGGGGTTGGGCTTGGCCCTTTAGTTCCAGTGAAAGGAACTCTTAATTCTTCAGCATACCAAGGCATTTTGGACAATTTCATGCTCCCAACTTTGTGGGAACAGTTTAGGGATGGCCCCTTCCTGTTCCAACATGACTGCGCACCAGTGCACAAAGCAAGGTCCATAAAGACATGGATGAGCGAGTTTGGTGTGGAGGAACTTGACTGGCCTGCGCAGAGTCCTGACCTCAACCCGATAGAACACCTTTGGGATGAATTAGAGCGGAGACTGTGGGCCAGGCCTTCTCGTCCAACATCAGTGCCTGACCTCACAAATGCGCTTCTAGAAGAATGGTCAAAAATTCCCATAAACACACTCCTAAACCTTGTGGAAAGCCTTCCCAGAAGAGTTGAAGCTGTTATAGCTGCAAAGGGTGGGCCAACTCCATATTAAACCCTATGGATTAGGAATGGGATGTCATTAAAGTTCATGTGCACGTAAAGGCAGGCGTCCCAAAACTTTTAGCAATATAGTGTACTAATAAACAGCCAATATTCTAATAATATGTATGCTAATGAGCAACTAGTTAATAGTGAGAATTGGACCAGACCAGGCACAGCCAATCCTGTAGTCTAATGTAAGAGTGATTCAGCATGCTGTGAAGAGTGCCAAAAACATACTTTATTCCAGTCTTACATAATTCCTTCAACCAGACCATTCACTTGCACAATTTGGTGGAAAGTTTATGATTAAGTGACGGTACTTCCCTCTACATTTGGGTTTAGGAAGCCAGACATCAATTAGCAATTAAAGCCCTGATATATTTCAGGAGAAATCAGAAATGTTTTTTGAAAAATGGTTTGGAGTTTAAAACAGCTTGCCAAAGTGAACTTTACTAAAAAGTTCACACCTACTTGTAAATACTGTGGCCATTACGTAATAGGTTGGTGTGGCTCTGGGGCTCCGCCTTCTTTGAAGTGGAAATCTTCTCCAGTTAATTTTTTTCTGTTCAGTCCGTTGAAGTCAGACACAAGTAAAAACATGAACACACTTGAGAGCTGCTTTATGGTAGAAATTAAAGTTATATTTCTAATTGAAAGCGACACTTGTTCATGTTTAACTCTTTCCCCCGCCATTGACGGAAATTTTTGGCTTTCCGTGTTTTCACTGTTATACGGTAGGGGGCACTATTACACATCTTCCTGGGCCCGGTTGCATGAAACCTCTTAAGTGGTTTTATCCCTAAGGGGGAAAAATCCCTGAGGCAAGAGATTTCTTTAAGAACGTTGCAACAAACGTCTTAACCATGACCCCTTACCTAAGTGTTTATACTAAGCATTTCGCAATAGATTCTGGCAAAAGATGGCAATGGAGAAGCGGTTGCTATAGTTATGAAATCTCACGCAATAAACAAGACATAATGGACCACTGACTTTTAAACAAGTTTAACATTTGCTAAACTATACAGCTGTTCTATGATATTTGAGTTATGGAGAATATTAAAGACTGTCTGATGGACGACACAGAGCATCCTAAAATTCGAGCACATTGTTTTTATGAGTCCAGCTATGACACCGGAGGATGTTCAAAATCCTGCCGCGCCACTCACATAGTTTTCTATTAAATTACATTAAACATGTCCAACTCGTTGTTATTGTATTGTACTCGCACATCAACACCACTTTGCATGTTTGGTGATTATTCGCATATTCATACTTTCAACAGGCTTATTTTAATTGATTGCTAAAAATGCACATACTTCCTCCTCCTCAGTTACCATGAAATCATCCATTGTGCTTGAGTTCAGCAGATGACTTAAGGGACCTGTTTTGATCCCTTCATTTTTTAAGGGCTAAATGGTTACTAAGGACTTTGTTGCAATGCAGAACAAAACTTAAGAGAACTCTCAAGTAATTAAGGGAAATACTTAATGACAGCCTTAAAGTTCCTTAAGTGGACCCTTATGTTTTTTCTCACAACGCATGTTTCAATAACCTTATAACTAAAGCCCTATTTCCACCGAAATGACCCGGAACAATTTGTCCCAGGAACTCTTTTCCCCCCAGACCTGCTGCTGTCTGTGTTTCCATCACGGCCTAAAGTACCGTGAAGATTAGCCCGGTGACGTAGGACTGTGTGTGACTTTCGTCCTCCACATATAAGCTTAATAAAGCCTGAACCTCGTCGTGGGTCCATTGTTTTGTTTTTTTAACTCCATTGTTGATTCGAATAGCAAACAACTCTTACTGCATACACCGCAACAGACTTTTAGGTTGAAATAAAATGCTGCGTGAACCAATCAGCATGTTCAGCGCCCAAGTCCCACCCCCGAAAGTTCCTGAACTTTGAAAAAGTACTACCTCGCAAGCAGGGATGTTTTGAGGGGGACATTTTTACCCAGAACTTCATTTAGACCCCGGTTCCTGCGGTCGAAACCCACCGAGTACCACCCAAAGTCCCTAGTTCCTGAGGAAAGTTCCCGCGGTGGAAACGCGGCTTAAGGGTTTTCTTAACTTAAGGGCTTTCATGCAACTGGGCCCAGAATCTCCTGCTCAAAACACATGTGAAAAAGAAGCAGAAACAAGCGATATCATATGTAAGCAGATGCATATGTAAAATAAAGCGATCATCAACATTAAACAGCATATTAAATCAAAACTGCCTAATGTTACTGAATGAAATGTCGATCCAGGACGAGCTATAGGACTGTGAAGCTTTGGCGGGGTTGATGGACTCCATTTTCTCCATTTGTTTTGATCATCGTTCTGAATCCCTTTCAGACCTAGTGTTTGACAAAAACATGATTTTCTCAGCTTTTTGCTTAAAATGTTACTTTTATATGAAACTTACCCACATTCTAGTGTTGTTAAAAAAGAATGCATAAAGCTAAAATAAAATATTTTTGTTTGTTTAAAAGCAGAGGGTTTGTTCTTTCTTTTGATATATTGCATGTTCAGATATTCATACAACAAAATATGGTGGCTGGCAACTTTTTTTTTTTTAATTCTGGCGGGGAAAGAGTTAATACCATAAAGCTGCTTGCCTTTAAAGCAGTCTGTTGCATAAAGATCTAAATAAATGTGACGTGACTTGACTGGAGTGTAAATTGCAGAGATACAAACATATCCACATCACTATAATAAGATGCTTTCTTAACTGCCGCTTTCGCACCGCTGTCATTTTAGTTGTGTGTATTTTGTTATTGAGAGGAAGGGTGCAGTACATATTTAGATATCTACAGTAAATGCTGCTTTCAGCAGTGTGGGTGGCATCGGGATGTTCGCTAACGTTATACCGTTGCTCAGGGTTAGGGTTAGGAAACTTCTTTTTATCCCTTAGCAGGGAATAAAAAATAACTTCGCCATGAGTATATCAGGACCTTAAAAGTCCAGTTTCTGTGTGATACTGACAATGTTATTTCATAACCTTGACATCCCATTTACACACCTTTTTCTATAACTGAAACAAAAATATTATGTCTGAATATTGTGTCTCCTGAAAAGCAGAATGAGAGTGAAAGTAAAGCACATCTGCGTTTATTTACACGTGAGTAAGGGATGCCTATCTGCTCCATGCCTCCATTTAGTGTCTCTAATTAACCTCCATCAAGCACTAACACTGCCGCAGCAGCACTCTACAGAGCTTTGCTGCTTTTCATTTTAATTAGTGGTTTTTCTGGCCATTGAGGAAAGAGCAGCTAATTGTGGTGAGGTGGCTGAGACAGTGGTCTAAGCTCTGGGATGGAACATCTGACGTTAGAAATGGGAAAACTGGAGAGATCAAAGCAAGTTTCACCGGGCTTCGGAGAATCGAGGCTGCAGTCTAGACAGCAAACATCTCAGCCTGTGGTGATGTCTTGTTTAGGCTTATATTAATGATTCATGCGACGCATAATCCTGCTATATTCCACGTTTTTGTGTGACCTTGTTTCGACTGCGGTGCAACCCACACTTTGTTAAAGAGCTTCAGGTTTAAAAGGCATTGTAACCTAATATCATAGTGGGACTATTGAACTGTTTGAATGGTGTAAGGTCAAAAGAATAACACTAAATGACTGAACAAGTGAAACCATAGACAGTAGAGTCAAGATACAAGCTTTTTTTCCACTGTTACAAGTAAATTTAAAGGGCACCTATTATGCAAAATTCACTTTTACATGGTGTTTGAACATAAATGTGTGTTGGCAATGTGTGTACACAACCACCCTATAATGGTAAAAATCCACCCATTCCTTTTTTTTTAATCCCCAGAAATCATAAGCAGTGTCTCAGAACAAGCCGTTTGCAGATTCTGGCCAATGTGACGTCACATTTTACAGGCCCCGCCCACGAGTGTTGACGGACTCCGCCCTATTAGCACAGGCCCCGCCCCCAGTGAGCTGTACACAGTCCGCCATGTTTATCTCCTCGCCAGAGCATTTAACAGCAGCATTCAAGCAAGAAATGTGTTCTTAATAAAGCTACCATCCAAGTTCATTCAGTCAAGAGCAGTGAGTGATTTTCTGTTCATCTTCTGTTGTTTGATTCATATTAACAGCATATATAGCAGTAGGTACTGTATATTACACTGCTTTCACTTTAGTACACAGATCTAATATACACACGGCATTTCTGTACTTGCTGCATATGTGCACAGACATAACCGACTGTTTTCATGCGAACTTTGTGTGTTTCTGACATAACCTTGTGTGCATTTGACAGTTTAATCGCACATTAATAACACATGAAAGAGAACTAGTCTAGTTTAATACTCACGGACGCATCGACATCCAGCTCTCTGTGCGCATGCGTCGTGTGTGTGTGCTCAAGTTGATATGGCTTTAAAACGCATGCAGATGATAATATTTCATGATGATGATGAAGAACTGCAATCTCACGAGAGCGTCCGCGATAGAGATGATCATCAAAGCCAAACAGATGTATCATGTTTCAGTTTTCATTCGCGTGTTCACGAGCTGTGAAGGCTCCGCCCTCTGGGGCAGGGAGCAGCAGCTCATTTGCATTTAAAGGAGACACACACAAAACAGCTCATTTTTCTCAAACCCAAAAATTGGCATTTTCAAAATGGTATATTAAATGATCTGTTAGGAATTTTGATCTGAAACTTCACAGACACACTCAGGGGACACCTGAGACTTATATTACATCTTGTAAAAAGGGGCATAATAGGTGCCCTTTAAACTGGGAATTTTTTTTACCTCTTTTTTCCTCCATCATAAATGACTTGACGAAACACAATAAACGCTGTCATGTTCTCTTGCGTTCGGATGCTGGTGTTTGGGAACGCGATCATGTGAGACTCTTCTGGGAGGGAATTAAACCAAATCATTCTGATGACAGACTTTGGCTCAGGCATTTCAGAATGATCAAACCAACATTTGAGAGGCTGAGACGTGATTGGTCCGCTGGTTATCCCAGTTATCCAATCACATCCCCTGTTGAGGCAACGTCACGTGAGGGTTTTGTTGTGCATCGAGGGATTTATTTGGTAAATGTGTTTCCATCGTAGTTTATGCGCATGTCTTCTTATCGGATAAAAGATTTATCCACCTCAATTGAGCGTATACGTTTTTTTATACATATTTTTAGAATTTCCATCCAGTGTTTTTTTTAATGCAATATCCCAAAATACGCATAAAAATAGGTGGTTGGAAAACATAGCTGTTGTGGAAATAAATTACATATTCCTTTTTTCTTTTAGGTCAATTCAATTTATTTTATTTTATTATTTATATCTATATAATTCAACATTTATGGTGGATCTTGTGTGAGACGTATGTTATAATCGTATGCTTATGTTTAAAATTGTATGCTTGCGACATATGCTTGTGTTTAAATGGAAAATATATCAATGTAATTTTTGTACTTTTTTTTGTTGCCATTCTAAACTTAAAATCCTCTAATGATGCAGTAGCTTTATCATTTTAGGGAAAGTTACAATAAATGCATATTTCTTGTAGATCAGATTTTGTTTTATTGTATTTTTTATTATTTATATCTATATAATACAACATTTATGATGGATCTTTTGTTAGACACGTAAAAATCGTAGGCTTGTTTAAAATTGTACGCTTGTGATGTATGCTTGCGTTTAAATGGAAAATATATTTAATTTTGTAGAAAATTTTGTACAAATTTTGTACTTTTTTGTTGCCATTCTAAACATAAATTCCTCTAATGATGCAGTAGCTTTATAAATTTAGGGAGAGTTAGTATCACAGAGTTACAATAAATGCATATTGTGTCATCCCTGTATGGTTAATTCTTATGTTATAGATTAATGCCTGTCATTTTACCCTCTCCCTCCCTCTGGGTACATAATTTCCCATCAATCCCCACGGGCATTTCATTGTCTGTAATTGCCCTGAAGTTCGTTTAGGCCTGCTTCTGGCAATCACACCGGGAGTTCTGTTTTTACGAGTCACTTGGCATCATGGGAAGGATGAAGCATTGACAATAGAGAGGCAGGAGGGGTTTTGTTTTGGCATTGCCTGAATACACCGTTCATACCGACCAGGAAACTGCCGGGAAGTGTGTCGGCCAGAGAGATTTTGGGAACAGCAGCAGGACACCAATGCCTGGATAAAGAAGTGTTAAAGGGATAGTTCCCCCCCAAAAAATTTAAATTCTGTCATCATTTACTCATCATCAAGTCGTTCCAAACCTGTATGAGATTATTTCTTCTGCTGAGCACAGAAGATATTTAGAAAATTGTTGGGTAAACAGTTGATGGTAGCCATTGACTTCCTTTGTATTTTTTTCCATACTATGGAAGTCAATGGCTATCGTCAACTGTCTGGTTACCCACATTCTTACAGGTTGGGAACAACTTGAGGGTGAGAAAATGATGACATAATTTGCATTTTTGGGTGAACCATCCTTTTAATGTACAGCCTAATTCGGTGACAGTTGCTTCTGGTAAAAATTATGGGGATTGCATTGTTTTATTGCTTTATCTGTATGATCTTGTTTTGATTTGCTCAAGTTACAGGGAACTAACTATTGCTGGAACATTGCTGGAACAAGGCCTGAACCCTGGAGACATCTTATTTGCAACCAAGATTAGGTTGTAAAGAGCTAATTTTCTGAAATTTCTACCAGGCAAGAAAAACTAAAGAAAAAAAACCGAAAGAAAAAAAAACCTGAATGAATTCCAAGTGGAAAAATCAGAGTTCACACAAGACGTACTTTGTCTTACACTTAGTCATGCAGCCTGTAGTCTTAAAGGGGACCTATTATGCAAAATTTTATAAGGTGTCTGAACACCGATGTGTTTCCGCAGTGTGTGAGAGCAACCACCCTATAATAGTAAAAATCCACTCACTCATTTTTTTTTTTTTATAATTATAATTTTTATGATTATAAATCAAAAGCAGTCTCTTCAAACAAGCTGATTCTGATTCCCCCCTACAATGATGTAATTGTAGGGAGAAGCCCCACCCACACCCGGTGATCTGGCCTATTAGCATAGACATATGTCCACCATTTCTGTAACCTCGCTGTAGCAGCTGGAGTTGTGCCAAATGTTTCATGCGTTCTGAAGAGAATACTCATTTAAACAAACAGGCTCCAGTCCAGGATGGTCAATCGTACATTTGGGAGTCTGCTCAAGCTCTCGCATCCGTTTTTTCACCTTTATTGCAATACAGTACGTAACACAAATGCAATAGCATGTCATAAAAGCAAGATAACATAAGTTATAACCGTAATTAAACTAAACTGTACCTGTTCTATCTTCATGCAGCAGATATTCTCTGGCTTTGCGCATCTTACACCAGTTCCCACACGAGCGATTTATAGATTATTATGACAGAATATGCTAATCAATGACTTGAAGATAGTTAACTCCACATCAGCTGCATAAATTCATCAACTAACCATTCAGAAACGTCCTGTGTCATTCTACATGTTGTCACTTCTTCTTGAGTCTCTCCATCATTGTCCGATTCCAGTTGGAATATGTAAGGCTGAACAGTTTCTGACATTTTTAGTGCGTGAGATTGTCCTGTTTTGTTGTTGCCCGTATGCCGGATCATGAGCTCTTGAAGCTCCTCCCTCTTCTTGAAAGGGAGCGGGGAGCATCAACTCATTTGCATTTAATAGGACACACAAAAATGGCGTGTTTTTTCTCACCCCCAAAAAGTGTCAATTTTAACATGCTATAAAAAATTAGCTGTGGGGTATTTGGAGCTTAAACTACACATTCTGGAGAAATCAGAGACTTATTTTACAGACACTGTCATATCAACTGGCCTGGCAAACATTTTCACTTAAAGATTTATAGTTTTATCATTCCCAGCTCTTTTTTAATAGTAGCTTCTACAGCCTCTTAAATTTGCCCATCTGGAATTTCCTAAACATTTTGTAACACTCTGTCCTGAGTGACCTGTGTAATTTCAGCCCTTTCAATCCTCCAGCCCTGTTTGCTTCCAGGTCTCCTACACACCAGGAATTCTGCTTTGAACTGCAGTTTGAAGTTTTCAAACAAAGTAATAATTGTAAATATGTGCATTTAGCCTGCACCTGAACCATGAGTGAATGCTGGGAAATACCCTCAACTGCCATAAATCCAGACATATGCGGGAGTGTGAAGGCATCTCAGCACCGTTTGCTGACTTTAAGTGCAATAATCCTGCAGCTCTCACAGAAAAACCGGTTTGAGCCAAAAAAAAAGCACTTGCAGTAACAAAGCACTGCTTTAGATTTAGTGTAGTTTAAGCTCACTTGAGATCACCACTTCATGGTGACCATTGAGGTCAAACTAAACAATAAGGTGGTATGAAACAGTAAAGCCATACAAATTGTCTCCACTTTGTCATGTTAAAGCAGTTGAACTGGATATGTCAATGCCTCATTCTTGCTTTAACCCTTCCTGAACTCTTGCCATCAAATTATGCAGCTTATAAATGTGCTGTTACCTTTCTAAAAAAAATCATTCTTGCAACTTTTATTTAATAAAATGGGTTAAAAAAAAATTCTTAGATTTCGCACGGAGAGACTCCAGAATATCATAGAGACTTAAATCAAATTAACCAACTACTAGTGACAAATCTGACTTTCTGGACTGCTGGTTAACCTGTAGTCAGTCACTACATCATATTATTTCTGTTGTCTGACAGAAAATATGTAAATGAGAACTGCTTTATTGGACATTCGGCTGTATATTTTGTTAAAATACAGTATGTGAGCAGGGATTAGGAGAGAAAAAAGTGCAGACAGTTTCCGCATTACATAATCTAGCGACATTTAGCTACTTTTTGAGCAGGCTTTAGCTACTTTCCATTGAAAATAGTTGGCAAAACTGCATTGCAATGCCCTGGCAACCACTCATAACACCCTAGCATTATGCCAGTGAGTTTTTCATGAGAAGGTATCATATTTTCGGTCACACTTTAGATTAGGGTCCAATTCTCACTATTAATTAATTAACTAACTATTACTAACTACGACTTTTGCCTCAATAAACTCCTAATTACTGCTTATTAATATTTAGCAAGGTAGTTGTTAAGTTTAGGTATTGGGTAGGATTAAGGGATGTAGAATATGGTCATGCAGAATAAGGCATTAATATGTGCTTTATAATTACTGATAATCAGCCAATATGCATGTTAAACTAGTTAATAGTGAGAATTGGACACTAAACTAACAAATATAAAAATATTGAAAGGAAAAAGTTCGGTAGCACTTTATTTTACAGTCCTTTTCCTCATATACATACTATGTACTTATTACAATAATTACAATAACTGGGTATAGGTACTAACTCTGAACCTGCACAAAACCTAACCTTAACCCATGAGTTACCTTATATTACTTTATATTTATTATATTACCTTATATTTTCTTTGGAAAGTACACAATAAGTACATGCAAGTACATGTACTGCAAAATGAAGCGCAACCAAAAGTTATTTTTCAATATAAACTCTTCTCTGTCATGGGAAAGGAAATGCTGAATGGAAGGCCCTATGGTGAATGCAGTAAAAATAATTTTAATAGAATCTGCTGTTCTCTCCTGCTGGAGGAACACCTCATCTCCCGTTACACAACAATGCAATCCAGGGTGACCGTATACAGAGGCAGGCAAACCTGGGCACACTTTGTTAACCACCACTTCCTCTTCCTTCCTCTTCCTTCCTGTTCTGCTACAGCAAATCCCAAAGTTAATGCTGCTATTACTGGCAAAGCCATTGACAGATATGGAACTGTGTGTGTGTGTGGTTCACAATATTATTGTGATCTGGTAGTGATTTGTGTTTGGGAAGGTATATTTGTATATTTATGTATGAATGGTAAGGTCAAGACAATTTTTTCCACTTGGGAAATTCTCTTGTTTCTTGTTATCTGGTTAAATGCATCTTACTTGCACTTTGTTTGGTAGAGTTGCAATGCTTTTTGTGGGAGGTGCCTTCAGTTTTTTTTTTTTTTTTTAAAGTATCATGTTCATGTGAAGAGAACATCCTGGACCTCATCAGCCAAGTCCGCTTTAACACATGACAAAATCAATTTAGTGTGATCTTAAACTTGGCACTCTTTAGACACTCTTCATGAGGAAAACTGAACACTTGCCCACACTCAAATTAAACGCTAGCTCAGATTAATTTAATACTCTAAATATTTCTTCATCTCTTTAATTTGCTGATCAAGTTTGTTGCTATTCACTGGGGCTGATTGCCAGCGGCACTACAAATTATATTAAGGTGCTTAAATATTAGCAGTACCCTAAAAAATTATCTCTGAATTTCAGATGATAGCTCTTCTTATAAAGAGAAACAGAAACGTATTAAAGAGTATTAAAGAGTTCAACCT